>JANHGN010003421.1:0-29872 GCA_024605025.1 Megaceryle maxima | reverse complement strand
TGGGGGGTCCGTGGGCGTGGGGGGGGGGGGGGGGGGGGGGGCGGGGGGGGGAAGCCACTGCCCTGGCCCTTCATCCCATCACAGCAGGCACAGTAATTGGGCTTTGTAGCACTACAGATTGCCAGGCTGTAAAACTTCTGGCATATGTGCTGTGTTTTGGCCATATAAGCAAAATGTTTATCTGCCTCTGCTCATTGTCAGGTAAACTATAAGCATGCCAATTTGCCTGTGTTCCTGTTACAGGGCAAGCTGGGCATTTCTCCCAGACTTTGAAAGCCTTGTTAAGACTGTTAGGCCAGATGTCAGCTTGTGTTAGTGGTCTCTATTGCAGGTGGATTTCACAATAAGAGAGATTCCATGAATCTGGATTTGTGGGTAAATCTAGTACTAATGGTGTGTTCTGTAATTACACTTAAAAATTAGACTACAGCTCAATTGCAGATAATTATAGATGAGCTTTTGGGGCATTTTTCAGGAACTTTATGGGACTTTTGGGTAAGTAACATACATCTGTGTAACATTTATGGAGCAGAATCGGTTGTTTTCCTTTGGAAATGATAAGAGAGTTCCACAGGAACCTTTTTAAACCTAATACTTTCAAAATTTTTCAAATGGGTTCCTATGATTTTACCCATCCCTCTAGGCTAAAAACTTCTTTCATGACACTTGAGGATGAGGGGTTGGGGAAAAGAGGTAAGGTGAAGTATGAAAGTAAAAGGTAAAGTGTTTTGGGGTTTTTTTTTTTAGATATTTACTTTTGGCCTTAATAGCATCAAGGGGAAGAAATAGTTATCCCTTTAATGGATATTTAGTGCATTGAGACTCTTTAAAGTGAGTAGTTCATACAGCAACTCAAGTTGATTTTGAGTAAATAATTATACTTTTTCCTGTGTTCATCTATTCAGTCATTCACAATCTGCTGTTGTATTGGACCAAGGTAAGAGAAACTCAACAGAACTGAGCATATATTCAGGTAATGTTAATTAACCTAAGTTTTCTATTGTTAGAGATATTTAATTATTTTATATAGTGTTAAATGATAGCGTGAAGAAAGATGGTAGTAAAAAAACCCCAAATACATTGTTTTCACAAGTACTGTAAAAATAACCAAACTAGAAATTTCTGTCAGTGGACGTGAGATTTTGCAAATGTATAAAAGTTTTGTGAGCTCCTTTGAAAATACTTCACATTGAGCCTAAATGTAGGATACTTGAAAATTTCAAGTCCTGCTTCAGTTCTAGTTAACATGCTGATTAACATACACACCATTGGCATGAGTAAACAACTGCTCTAAAAAAAGTAATAAATAAAATATTCTGCTTAGAACTATGTCAGCTTCAACTAGAAAGTCGCTGCAACTTGAATCATAACAATACAGACCATAAGTATCACATTTTTAAAACACTAATGGTACACAAAAACTTCTGATTTTCAGAAGAACCCATTTGTTTCGAAGAACTTTTCAGTGACAGGTAGTTGAAACCTCTGTAACAACATGATGATTATATTTATGTTAACCAATATTTGTTATTTGTCATTATTCCCTCATAGAAAAATATCACAGTTAATGAGCAAAACTGCAGCAAAACTTTCAGCAAACATAATCCAGGTAGCAGTTTCAGGTATTCCTGGTTATTTTAAGAATTACTAGATGTCACAGTGCCTCCCAATTGCTTTTGTCTTAAAATACTATAGCTGTTGAAAAGCAATAGTTCTAACAGTAAAGATATATGAGCCTTTTTAACTTACAAAACTGTATTTCATTTTCTTCTTAAACATTATGTCAATAGAGAAGCTGGATCAGTATGTAAAAATAAGTAACTTTCATTTTTTCCCACTTTTTTTTTTCTAGAACACATGGTTCTTTAAATCAGTCTATGCATTTTTATTAGTATCCAAATTAATTTTTAGAGAGTGCAGGGCACTGCTGTTTCAAGAGAAGCTTGCAAATAACTAGCAGTTAAGCTGCCTGAAATTTTCCTGCAGTTTTGTGGGTTTTTCTGAAAAAGAGTATTAATGTTTATTCAGAGGTCTGTAATTAAAATAGCTGCAACTTCACATGTATTCTCACGACTTGTTTTTTACATGTACTGTCAAAAGATACTTGTAGATGATAATGTATTTGATTTGAAAATAGTATTTGCAGTGATTAAGAATTAATGTGGGCTTCATGTGAAAAGAATATCTTAAGAGTACATAATTAAGTTATTTTTATGATTAATTTTCTAGTTTAAATATCTATTTTCTACAAAATAACTTCTATAAATACGAAACTTCTCCCCTGCTGTAACAAGAGGCTGTTACTATGACTGAATTATGGTGAAAACAGAAGTACAAGAATTAAATGGAAATAAGTGGAGACAGAGTAAATTTATTGAAAGTTTTTTAATCTTAAGTTTCATCTATTAGGTTTTGAAATAGAGCTTTCTTCACAGCATAATGAGTAGAATTTACTTTTTTTGTTAATATGTAAAATTCTAAACGACCACATTGAAGTCTGTCTCAGGCTTGCGTTTTGGTATCACATTTTTAAAACAGTATTTGGTCTTCAAGGCTTTGTAGTGATGAAGATACTGGCATAACAGTAGTATTCTCAAGGTTGGTTGCAAACTGGCTCAGCTATGGAAGACCTGAAGACTTACCGTGGAATGTTGTTTATGTTAAAAAATTAAAATATATCTATTTAATACCTATTTATACATTTCTACTACAGTCAGAACTTACATCAGTAATATTAGTGGCTTTGGAAGCTTTTTCTAAAGCATGATGAGAATATGCAGCTTTTTTAAAAAAAAGCTGCTTTCTTTCAGCTTAAATTGCCTGGTACAGTATGGGAGATGAGAACTTATGGAACTGTACAAAGAAAAGCAGTTTGTCATCTGACTTACAACAGGATCCTAGGAGGTTTATTAGGTTCTTGTTATGGCTTCATCTATTAATGGGAATTTTACTGTGGCTTGCAGAAGAGGCTTGCTTGCCAGCAGCACTGTCACTGAATGCATTGCCTGTTCTTTTTAGAAAACACTATCAGGTTCTGGTAAGTTCCGGTGCTGAACAGGAATGCAGTGTAAATAAAAATAAGTGCAGTAACTTTAGATTATTTAGTATGATTCTTCAAAATTAACCTGTACCTGTTCTAACTTGAGACTTTATTTTGCATAGTAAGAGGTCAGATTAATTACTAAAATGACACAGCAATAAATGGAGAGGACGAAGCACAGATGTGTACTAAGAATGTCAACAAATGCAAGATCATGAGTCACATTTTCAAGTAGCTTAACTTCATTGAGAAACATGTAGTTATTAAAACTGCATGAAAAATGATGTATAGCTAACTTTTGGCAAGTATGACAGCATGTCAAGTGAGAAATGCCTTTGGGGATGTGTGAAAGAAACATTTATTGCATAAGCAACTGATTTGTGCAGTTTCAAATTTACACTTGGAATTGGAGGATTTCTCCTTACTAAAACAATTTGGGTGGTAATGAAATGAAAACTAGATGGTTGAAGTAAGGTCACAGACCAAACCCAAGCCTGAATTCAGAAAGGCACACGGACTGCAGCAAGGAGCTGAAAACACAGTATAGAGTAAGATTACAGCAGGAACTCTTGTTAAGAAGTATCTAGAAAGAGGAAGATAAGCATTCAGCCATTTTCTATATACAGTTTTCCTTATGATCAGAAAGTGAGGCACGCTGTACTTCATGTTGTCAAATGATAAAGTAGTTAATGAAATGCGGTCACTTCAATGGCATTTTCAAGTATAACTTGTCTAACTGTATTTTAACCATACAAACTAAAGCAGCAAACACAAGTCACATTTTGCTTCTTTGAAGCACAGGAGAGGTACAATTGTTTGGTATTTATTTAGAATTCCCAGTCTGTTTCATCTTGATTTGCAGTAATACATCCAAGTTCAGTCCCAACTGCTGTTGAGGGCAGTGCCAAGAGCTCTGATCTGTTATTTTGAATAGGAGGTGGTAACAGAGACAGTAGTGAATTCCGTGTTTGTTCTTTTATCTAGAAAGAAGAAAAGTTAAAACAGGGCTGCACATAAAGTCTACATAACTTTGCATCTGACTTCATTAGAAGTATGTGAAATCAGCACCATGTTCTTGCATGTTACAGTATTGAAAATAACAGGATAAGGGCTTTAGCTTTCCTCACTCTATTGTAAGCTGAATTAGTCTTTAAATACTGATTACAATAGCTATGCAGTTCTTCTGCTTTAAGTTAAGAATATTAACCATTATTCTTATTAGTTAGGCTGACATATCTTAAACCAACATTATCAAAGGGAAATTGGATTACTCATGCTTCCCATACTCTACCAATATTGACCAAAAAAAAGTAGTCTAAATCATGTGTGGTGTTACAGGACGGTTTTTGGCTCCAGGTTACTTAATTATTTTGTAATCCAGCTTCAATATTTTGTGGCTTATTTAGGTTATAACTGTGTCATTTAACAAAATACAGTAAACTCACCTGTTTGAAGAACGTATGCGAAAGCAAACTGCTTGCTGATGGCCTGGATCATAAAATGAACAATATAATTATGTTTTGTGAAGTAAAAAAGTGCTTTTGGAAAATAGGCCAAACTAACAAATCAATTTAAGCTCTGTAGTATTTCACACACAAGAATCATGTGATGCATGAGTAAAGCAGCACAGAATTCCACATTCCATGCCTCAATTTGTAGTGAAGGCATTCCTAAAGAAGTCTATTTTTAAAGGCTTTTTCACTTTTCTGCTGAACAAGGAATTTAATGCCTCATTCAGAAGAGGCATAGTACTGAAAACACGTACTTCAGATTTCTGTTTTCTTCTTGGTCAAAGCGTGTGTTGAAAAATTAATTTTACTCATTGCAAAGCACATCTATATTACAAGAAATTTAGGAGTCACACCATACTTTGAAAGTACAGTTCCTTCATCAGACAAGATAATTCTTAAATTACAAAGCCAAAGATAAGTGTAGTGCTTTGCATAGTAATTCTGGTCTGAAATACTGACTTAAACAGTACTCAGATAATTCCTGTCTCCTAAATTGTGGGCTGTACTTGGTCTTATATTGAAGTGACAGTTTTCACCAGAAGGTTACCTTTTTTCAGGGTCCTGTTGCAAGCAAAGTTCTACCAAGTTGTGGAAAGCAGGTGAAAATGTTTTGGAAAAGGGAATTTGTAGTCTTTCACTGGTCATTGTGCGTGTCATGCTGTCATCAATTCCAGAATCAACACCTGATCGGGAATTCTTCATCCTGGATTCCCCACAGGGAAAGGTATTTATATCCCAAGGACAGTATGTGGGACCTTTCAGCTTTTGCAGCAGCATCTAGTAGAAAGGAATAGCAGTATAGGAGTTGATCATCAATCCATGCATATTCAGGCTAAACTGTGAAGGATTCATTAATCTAGAAAGCAGCATACATATTTGAAACAATAAAGAGCACCCCCATTTCAGCTGTATTAGCACTGATTTCTCTGCATAAAACCAAAAAAAAAGCTGAGTGTTTTGAAATGGACACATAGAACATAGAAATATAGAAATGTCTGGGTTGGAAGGGTCCTCCAGAGGTCATCTAGTCCAACCCCCCTGCTGAGAGCAGGGACATCCTCAACTAGAGCTCTGTCAAGCCCCACCTTGAATGTCTCCAGGGATGGGGCCTCAACTACCTCCCTGGGCAACCTGTTCCAGTGCTCCACCACTCTCATGGTAAAGAGCTTCCTCCTTATTCCTAATCTAAATCCACTCCTTTCTAATTAAAAACCATTACCCCTCAACCCTTCACTACAGGCCTAGAAACAGAGTTCAGCTTCATACCTGAGTGCGAGGCATATCTTGAAATGGAACATGTCCATTGGCTAATTCACATGCTGTAATTCCCACGCTGTAAATGTCAGACTTCATGTTATACCCAGACAAATCCTGGGAGAGAAAGAAAACTGAACTGGATCCCTGATGCCATTGAGCAGTTCCAACAAAAATACAAGTATCTCAACACAATATTCTGATACCCTTCAATGCACACAGGATGAAGACTGTTAAATTGTGAAACCTCAGGCTTTGTTCAGACATCTGATGGTTGTACTGAAGACAAGTTTTAAGATCTGCAGTAGCTTCCAGCTCAGGTAAAGAGATTTAGTACGACACCACCTTACCAACAGCTTTAAAACCACTTCTCTTTAGAGGAAATACAAATTCAGTACACCTATGTCTTTTTAAAAGCTGAAGTTCAACAGCTTTGCTTGCACTTCTACAAGCAGACAACTTAGAATTTGAGCACTTCCAGTAACTTTAAATAGGAAAAATTAAGTGTAACTTATACTAACCTGTCTCAGTAGTTCAGGACTCAGCCAAGGAAGCACGGATGTACTAAACTGGGGGAAATCATATACCACCTTTGACTTTTGTCCATTGTTAACTAAACTGTAGAGGTTGCTTAAGCCAGAGAGAGAAACCAGCCCATCCCCTGAAATCAGAATGTGGCTAGCTTTAATATTCCTGTAAAATAAATTGGTAAAGTTTAGTTATGAGAATTACTCAAAGTACTACTAGAGTAGAAAGGCTTTTGTATTTCATTATCTTAGAGATGTTAGCCTGCAGTTCTATTTAGCAGATTATTTTCATGGAAGTTCTTCACTTAGTATGGGTTGTCTTTTTAATACAGCCTCAAGAGAGAGGAAATGACCAGCAAGAAAAAACTGCCAGAAACTGGAGAAGGGTCCTACTTCCCTGCACACAGGGTGTAAAGTAAGGAAGCCCTTTTTATAATTCTGATTCTCTTTTGCTTCAAAAAGACAAAGCCAGACACACGTATAATCCCTGTAACAACTGGCTTTAAATAATCTGTAAATGCCATTCTTGTTAAGCTTCTACAAAATTGGTTCTGCTGGATTACTAGAAAAAAGTTGGCTTCTGCGCTGTCTGACATAAGAAGGTATATAGAAAAAGGAGACTTAAACTCAGAATGAGTTTAACTAAATACTTAAGAAATTGGATGCTGTGATCTGATTCTTATCTACTGACATTCTCCTACCTGTGAATGTAGCCATTCTGGTGCATGTAATTTAATCCCCTGATTGCACCAAACAGAATGTTCCCTATCAAAGCTTCACTCATTCCTTCAGGAAAGTAAGTCTTCAGCAGGTGTCTAGCTGAACCTGGAAGTGCAAGAAACCTAGCTAAGCCTAAGTCTTGACAAATTACTTGTTTATGCCTGCTTCATTGTATACATTCATCAAGAGCACCATTCTCATCTTTATATTGACTATGATCCATCAAGAACAGCTACACAGATGCAACTGATGCATCCATCAGGCAAAGATCACACCCAGGTCATGCCTCTGTTATCTGAAAGTCTATGCCAAACCTATACTTGTAGATAAGTTCTCTGTTGCCAAAATTCAAAGTTGTATAAAGTCAAATTCATCTCCCCATTACCATTCCTTACATGGTGGATGTTAGGACTAAGTACAATTTAATGTAGTTCAGATACCAGTCTTCACTGGGGAGGAAGATTATATACAGAAGACTTCTCTAAATGAATGGTTTGGGAAAGGACATGTTTAAAGAAAAACCTCTGATGGACCATGTGGTCCAAATTCTATCAGCCCTTTTTCCTATGCTAAAATTGCAGTTAACAGTTCTTACCATAGGCCATGAATGGGGAGATGACCCAAAGCCAACTACCAGCTGTAAACACTGTCCAAAGTGTCATTATGTTGGGATGCTGGAAAAAGTGGGATAAAACCACCTCATTCTATGGAATTAAATGAAAGTGGATGTGTTAACAAGACAACAGCCTTACCTTAGTAAGTTATTAGTTACTATTATTATTATGTTAGTAATCAGTAGACAGAACTGTTTCCTGTGTGCCTTTATACAGTTGCAGGTGATGTGCATAGTCTGCAATAGGAGTCTAAATAACTTGCCTGTAATTGCATTTGGCTGAAGTAAATCTATACGTATAGTCTGAAGTTTTGGTGTTAAACACGGAGTAGAGAACATATTTCAAATAAAAAGTTGTGCAATTACAGAAGTATTTTCAAAACATCTGTCAACTGTTTTCTTCAGAATGCAACTCACAAATTTATACATGCCCTGTGTTTATATTCTACTTATTTGGAGGAAAAACTTGACTGAAATTACTCAGTGCTAATACAGTGTTACCTCTGTTTAGTAACTTCATATGTATTCATTACTATCTTCATGAGACTTGTGCAGAAATGCTGTTGCTTTACCTGTAAAGCTTTCAAATGCTCTTCAGAGCAACTTTCTAAGTCTGTGATCCTTACAGCAACTTGCATGCCTGTAGGCGTATGCCGTGCAAGGTAGACTGAGGTTAAGTCGTTGAACCTCCTTCCTGAAACCGGAAGTGGCAAATATAATAATCCACCACAAAACTTCCATCATATGTAAAGATAATTTTGCAGTTTTAAAATTGCAATTGATAGCAGCACGACCTTTTCTTTAAGAACGTCAAGAACTTAAGTAGCAAAATATATACAACAAATTAGTTAAAGCATGGCTCTTCTATTTTTAGAACGAATAGAAGTGGTTAAACATTTGTCAGTATCAACTTTACATCTAAATGAACAACACTTTTAGCATACATACTCACAAAAACATATGTATGCGTACCAGGATTCAGGGCAGCCATTCAGGTAGCCAAGACATGGCAGTAGTGACAAAAAATGGTAGTTTTATTTAACGATGTATTTATTGTCCACGTACCACAGATTTAGAAAACTGGCACGCATGTATACAAACATCTAGAGAAAAATTCACCTAATTGTTGTTTGTCTCATATCTTAAAATAACTGTTTACTGAAACATGAGCAATGTTCTGCACTTTTCTCAACTAAGGAGACACAAGAATAATTCTATTCAGCTGATAATACATTTTCCAAACTTAATATTTACTGCAGTTAGCAATAAGGTATCAAGAGCACGCATCAGCAGGAACAAGAAATATTTTAAGCTACAATTAAGTTACCTATTTCCAGCTGGAGTTCATAGTGAGAGACATTAGACGAGCAAAATACCATTTCATTCCTTCCTGTAGATGGGGGAATCCAGGCTAGATCAGAATCAGCCTAACAGTAAGGAAAACAGTTCTCAAAATGACTAATTTTTAAACATTTACAAACATTTTAAACTAGTACAAGATTAAAAGTAACAGTTACCTATAGTCTTCCTCCAAAGTGGAAGCCCTGAAGGACTCTGGTTACTTTTGCTATTAACTGGCAACGTTAAATATAAAGCTGCTGCTTATTAAAAATTATTTCAGTAGGGGTACTTCTTAAAATGTTAATGTTTCTATTTTCTCCTTACCAGGTATTCATGGATGCTGCTCTGAGATAGTTCTTCTTGTGTGATTGATTCAACTGGTGTACGTAGAATACAGGAACAGTCCTTCAGAACAGAAACCAGTGAAGGTTAGTGGAGCTGATGCAATTTATTACACACAGTAGTGAGAAAACATCAGAAGTATCCGCTATAAGCAGAAGTTTGGGAAGATTTCTGCTGCAAGTCAGTCAAGCGAAATGTTAACATAGAACACATACGTGGCAGACCTAGAGAGAAGAGATACTAAGCAGTCTCTTTCACCAAAAGTTGATACAAGTATATCAGAACTGTGGAAATTCCACCCCCCCCAGCAAGACATTTCACCAGAACTTTTTCAAATTAAGGTGTGACTGGGTAACAAGGAACAACAGTGAAGATTTTTAAACACAAACTTACCAAACAAGACATGGAACCACTTTAGGTTAGGGGAAAAGTCACATACACCCATTTATCCTAAAGAAATTAAAGTAGCAATGTAAGATTGTACATAAACCTGTGATAAATACAAGTGTCTTTGATCACAATGGTGAGGCATTCCTCTCAGTTAACATGCACAAAACCAGAAAACTGCAGCTCTGGGAAAGCCTGCTTCTATTGAGCCTTTAAGCAGCATATGGATTTCAAACTCCATAGTAGTACTATGTAGTACTCCATATGTGGTACTGTATCAGAAACTGATTATTTTATTAAGAAGCTAAACTTAATTGTATCCTACATTTAAATTCTGTATGCTATTTAAGCAAGCAACACTCTTGAAAAGCATACAAGCTCCCATCACCCCATCCACTGCCAACTATCCAAGCCACTCTTAATCCTTAATCATTTTAGCCTGAAAAATCTGCTCTAAGTAAAAAAAAAAAAATACTGTAATTACTTATTAAAGATGAAAAATGGAGACAAAAGGATATCCTTAGTAGGTACTGAGCACCTTCAGAAGATCAGGACTCAACTTACCCAGCTTCATTGAGGAAGTCTGTGGCAGAGTAGGAGGGGAGAAAAAAAAAAAAAAAAAAAAAGGAAACAGAAGGTGCTTCAAGATTCTGGCCAGCACTGTAACAGCTACAGCATCCTTGTACCTGGAAAGGAGATACCTCACTCCATTACAGAAAATAATTTATTTTGTTGCTTGGAATATGAAACCACAAAAGTTAAGCTGAAGAATAAAGTCTTAAAAACTATGATATTCTAAAGTAAAATAATTTGAGAATTTGTTCAGACGGGTATAGCCAGACAAGAGAAACATCCATGATCCATGTTTGTTCAAATAACATTACAAAGACTTTTGTTTTCCTTATGGTTTCATATCGCTTCTATTTTTAATATGGCCTTGGATCACATCCCTACATAACACTTTTCTGTTTACACATTTTTCTTTCTGTATGGCAGGCTCTTTTTTGTACTGCAGACAGCGATAGCATTGCACAGCTGAATTGACACATTCATCTCACCTTGGCCAAAGCGTCAGATACAGCGAGCAATGCAGAGAAGAAAGAACGTGCCTGCGAGCTAGGGGAGTGCGGAGGCTCTGGAGCCCAAAGCCCAGGTACTGGGAACACACGTTACTCTGCGTCTGTTGGCGCTGGGCTGCAGCTCCTACTTCAGTGCTTGGAGTGACTGAGGCAGCTCGCCATCGGGGTATCTCGAGTTAAATAATCCGTCCGTGACGGAAGTAACGGGACCTCAGAAAACGAACCCCTCAGGCTCTCCCAAGGGAGCTAGCTCCTCGCTTGCTCCGTTAAACTCCTACCTGCCTTCCCCCGGTGTCCTCGCCTTCTTCCGCGCCAGGCGCCAGTTTAACGGCGCCCCCGCCTCCCTCCGGCCCCCCGCGGCGGCAGGGACAGGACTGTGGCCCTGCCAGTGGGGCGGGCCCGGCGCTTTTCCCCGCTGCTGCCTCCCGAGCTCGGCGTACACCGCTCCCCCCTCACCGTCCCGCCCGGCTTCTCCTGCAGCGAGGCTGAGGGCGCGGCCGGGAAGCGCTGCAGGGAGGCAGCTCCCGCTCCTACCCGCCACCGCCTGAAGTTAGTGTCAGAGGCCGGCGCGACGGCCGAGCCACCAGCCCGGAACCCCGACCTGCTCCCAGCCTCTGCAGGGGGTGGCAGGAGGCCGCTCGCACCAGACGGCCCAGCGCATTATGGGGCTTGTCGTTCGGGCGGGCGGGAGGGAGGCCGCGCGGCGAGCCGGGGGCTGTAGTTCTGGGACGGGAGCCAGGCGGAAACCATCGCGGTTCTTCCTCAGTCGCCGCTTTATTACATGCGGGGCTGCCGCCCGTCGGCCTCGGGCAGCGGCGGGAAGGAGGAGGCGCGCCGGAGGAAGTGCGGGACGGGTAAGAGGTGCTCGGCCCTGGTTCAGGGTGGCTTTATCGTCTCGGGGAATTTAACGAGCTGCCCCCTCTGCCCCCTCGCGTTAACCTCTCCAGGAGCCGCATCCTCCCTTCCCTCTCCCTCGAGGCTGTTCCCCGCTGAGCCGCGGCACCGCCCCGGCTCTGCTAGGTCAGGCGCTGTTTTCCAGCTCAGGCTGTTACGGTAGAGCGGGCCGCGGTGGGCATGCGGCGGCGTTGGTGCGGTTGGTTGGCGTAGGAGCAGGGCGCCTGAGGCAGTGCCCCGAGCCGGCGACGTACCCTCCGGCGGTGGAGACACAAAGAATTCCTCATACTTTCTCGTGTTGCAGCTGACAGAGCTCTTTTCACGGTGGTAATGTAGATAGATAGTAAGTTTTATCTGTTCAGTATATATGTTTAGATTGCAGACAAATGCTAGGCTCTGGCTGTGACTGCAGGCGTGCCTGGTGGCTGCTGTGACCTTCAGCGTGCTCCGGAGTTCCTTCCTGCCTTAGAAGTACGCATATTCCTAGGGGCTATCCTTGGAGCTTTATGTCACTACTCTTAGAAGGCAAAGCTCGATTTACATTTTAGTTGTGGTCCTGCTTACATACGGATTTTTGAGGGCAAGGAGATTTTGGCTTCTATCAACTTTTTATTGACATTCTTGCATCCTGATCAGCTGATTAAACTGTAGTAAGAGTATCTGTCAGTAACTGTCTCTTACTCTGTCAACTATCCTAGTGAAAAAGTGCTGTGTGGCATTGTATCCTTGTTGTGTTATTTTTGTCTTTAATGCAGTCTTCAACTGTAGCCTGTTGCATATGTGCTTATTTGTTGTTACGTTTCAAGGTTAGTGTTGACTGATTGTGAGACTCCGATGCAAATATTTAATATACCAGTAAATAACTTTTCACACGGCTTTACAAGGCAACATAGTAAATTTTGTTTGCTTTCAGATATTTACTATCTTTCAAAAGATGTATTTCTGAGTAAAAATAGGTAGATTTGGTTTTAATTACATTGAAGCAAAACTGAAAAAAAAAAATCCAATACTTGACATTTTTCAACTCTCTAGTGATGTCATCTATTAGAACTGTAGCAATTAATCAAATTTCTGGTCTGAATATCTGAAAATGTGGCTTGAAGAGTAGTGTTGGAAAATGCCAGACTTTTCTGATGGTGGTTTGCCTCTAATAGAGGGCTTGCTGGGATGAATATTGTGCAGGAGGACTGCTGGCTTTCAGGAAGGATAAACATGATTCATTGATTTTTCCAAGAAGATATAAAAAATAGCATTTTCAGAGATGGTTACAGAAGACATCTTTTTTTTTAGTTGGACTTCTAGTGATACTCTGGTGACTGAGCTGTATAGATCAGGATGTTTTTAATCTAATAACTACAGAATTGTAACTTAAATGCTGACCACTGTCTGGGGGATGTATCTGGGGGATGTAAGCCACTTCCTTGGGTGCATTCAGCTATGCATAAACTGAAAGCATTAATGATTTTAGTTAACTTAAATGTTATTTAAGTTCACTTAAAGTGTACTTCATAGGCAGCAAACTTCAATTCTAAAAGAAGCCTCCAACAACCTTTATAATGAAATATTAGCACAGCATTTGCCTCAAGAGCATATAGCACATTTTTTATTACTCTGTAACCAGCAAATACCCAATTCATGATAGTTCTTTTTTTTCCTCTTAAAAAAACCAAGATTGGTTCCCCTGTGATCAGAACATTACTACATGTATACATTATTTATTGCAGGTAGGCTTTTTTCTTCTGAAAAAAAATAATTATGCATTTAACAAAAAAATATTAAGAATTAATAAAACTTGATATAGTGATTTCATGTAGGTAGTGTTCATAGTTTCAGATGAAGTTAGACTTCAATTAAGCATATGCTGTTTTTACACTGTGTGCTAAGGGTGATAGAGAAAACTTAGAAGCATGTATGGCTTAAATCTTATATCAACCTGTGGTATTCAACAGTGTATGTGTACACAGATTCATAAAGCATATCTACATTTACTTAACAGGTAGTTTTGACACTTATGGAGAATACAGATTATTGCAAATGGCTGAGAAGGAGAAAAAGTGAGTTTGGCTCAGCATAACTGGATAAATAGGATGAGGGAACCATTGTGACCAACTTCAGGACTCCCTTGATATTCATCATCCTCTAAGAGGTGTTCTCCAGCCTTACACCCACCTCCAGTTAAAAACAATTTATGAGAGGCTTATGGGGTTTTGATTTTGTTTTGTTTTCTTACAGTTCCTTTCCTTGTACTATTTATGGTTGAAGGTCTGTTGCAGGTTTGCTTATGATTATTACACTTACTAGGATTGTGTTAATGTACTCCATTAAGCCTTTTTTTTCCTTTCTTTACGTGAGAGAAACAGAAGCACTAAGTAGATTTCTGTAGGGATAGTAATGGCTGAAAATAACAGGTGTGAGGCACACAGCAAGTGTTAATTAGATAGACAAAGTTTGTGTTCACACAGATTTGGTTTTCCATATATAGCTCTTTGCCCTTCATCTCATACTATGTAGTGTTGAAGGATTTGGCCTCTGCTTCTGAGCACTAGTCCCTGGAATGTTTTGGCAGCAATTCAGTGTAGTCACGTTTCCTATAAGAATAGAACTGTTTTATTAACCTTGAAATGCAAAATATGTTTATTGTTATTAGCTGGCTTGACACCATTCTAATTTTAGTAATGAAAAAAGTACTGTGTTAATGCCTTGATACCTTTTTTTTTTAATGATGTATTTGCATAACAGTAAAATTCAGCACCCCAGAATAATCGACCCATTCAGTTGTCTTCCTTTTGGGAAATGGATCTTGCCTTCTCTCTTAATCAAGTTAGAATCTTTGTTGTTGAAATTTTTTTGGTGTTCTTTGTGGTCTGATGTCTTGCATCCTGTAATTGTACAGAGGAGCAGATCTAGTTTAGTCTTTCCAAGTGCTTGTGTGAGGAGTCAACTACTCCCAGCAAGTGGAAAACAACAGGAGTAACAGGATATTTATGTTTGAGTTTGGATGTCAAAATAGATGACAATACTTTGGATATGTCTTTAACTTTTTAGGCACAAAGAAATTAATGCATCATTTGTTTATCCATGGTTTCCAGTTGTAAAAGCAACTCATCTCACCTTTCTGGTAATTCAAATTTCAATTAGAGTTACCTAGAGGTAGAATGTCTTCAGAATTACATTCTGAAATAAGATAGCACGCATCTTTTTGCACCCATCTGGAATTGTTCAAAGCAATAGTAACAAAGATAAGAATAATTTTTAATTTTTTTATAGCTATTTCAACTTTTCTAAAGCTTTACTCAGCATTGCTTTTGCATATTAATCTTGGCTGAGATCTTCTGACTCATTGAGGGAAATACTGATAAAATCCCCTTTCATGTGGTCAGGAGAACTCATTTTCATCTCTTCTCAACTAATATCAAACAATACTTGGAAATATTAGTGGTTTAATGGAATAAGTGTTTCCTATTTTTTTTAATTTTTCTTTTTTTAACCTATACATTATGACATCTTATTGCTCAGTAGACAATTGATGTGTATTTCTTGTAATGCTTTTAATATGTTTTTCCAGCCATTCTTATATTTTTGGTTGGTTATGCTTTAATTTTTGTTCAGTTTCCATTGAGAGTTCTGTCAGGTCTTGTTACAACATTGGTGAACAATTAAAATGTTGCTTGGGCCGTGTTAGCTCTCCACACTTGTAAAAATAAGTCTTGGCATGAATGGGCTCTAGCATTGCCTTTCTTTTTAAGTTTCTTTTCCATTTTCCATGCACAGATGATCTGGCAAACCTCAGAGCGATGTGGATTCAGTGGGGCAGGTGCAAAAGGCCTAGGACTAGTTCTCATTTCTGCAAGAGGTCTTTTTCTTAAGTGTGCTATAGCTACTTCTGGTTTTAGCTTACTGTTTCAAGCCACATAATAGGTGAAATGTGAAACATGCATAATGGGGTAAAATTTAAAGAAAACAAACACATGGGTTGAGCTAGATAGGCATGTATGTGTATAAAGTGTCTGCTATTTCCATTACTCTCGAGCCTTCCTTGAAGGAAGCCTCCTGAGAACACCACTCCTGCATATAGGCTGTATTTTAATTCTCCTTGTTTTTTTCCATGTTCAAATAACCTATTTGTAAAACACTGAGACATTAATGGGAAATTGGCATATGAGGGAGGGACAAAACTGGTAAGTACATCTGTGTGGAATGAATATAGTAAATTGACAGTGGAAATAATCTTTATTAAATAAGATTAAAAATAATACCTGACAAAGTTTTGTGGCGTGTCTTTCCGCACGTTTTAACGATTTCAATTTCTAGACTGTCTTTTTATAGGGGTTTATTCAGTGTATTGAATTATAGCTGTAACTTGCAAAAGGAATCCACACTTAGAAAATAGTTTTCTATCTGCAGAGTAAAAGAGTCATGGAGTCACTTTCAGGGTGCTATTGCACAGTGCATTAGCTGGTTGAACTTCCAGAGAAGTTGCCCCATGACACACTAAACTAAAGCTATGAGAAGCATTGCAAATGTGAGCATTAACTTTTATTGTCTTAGCTTATCTAGCAAACTTATCAAAGATTTTACAAATGAAGTTGCCCTTTCAATTCAATAGCTTAATGTTGGCCTGATGCTCTAGAAAACTTTGAGCCAAATTATTTTTTTTCTTTCTCTTTTTTCCTCCCTCTTTGGCTGAACTGCAGTTGACCCGCAACAAATAGTATTTCTGCTTTGCACTGCTTATAAGAGAAATTAAATCCAATCTTGAGAGGAAGTAGCTTTTTTTTTTTTTCTTACATTATTAAAACTCAAAGGAAAAAGATTCAGAGTTGTGAGGAAACTGACCTGTGCCGCTGAATTTTGTCTCACTCTACAGTGACTCTTTTATTACAAGATAAAATCATCTTGGCTGTGTGGATCTGACAGAGGACAAGAGGAAACATCCTCAAGTTGTTCCATGGGAGGTTTAGGTTGGCTATTAGGAAAAATTTCTTCACAAAAAATTTTGTAAAGCATTGGAATGGGCTGCTCAGGGAAGTGGTTGAGTCACGCATCCCTGGAGGTGGATATGGTGCTGAGAGATGTGGTTTAGTGGCGACCTGACAGTGCTGGGTTAACTGTTGGAATTGATGATCTTAAAGGTCTCTTCCAACCAGGACGATTCTATGATTCTGTTATTCTGTGATCCACAGAAGCCTTTTAAAATGTCTTCTGCTGCTGAATTGAGTTGTTTGAGAGGGTGTCTATTTAATGACTTTCTGCAATAATTTTAAAAAACAGCCTCTTGAAAAAAATGACAAACTAGTGTTAGAAGCAGCTATACATTCACATAGAATCAAACAGAATTTCAAGGGTTGGAAGGGACCTCGAAAGATCATCCACTTCAACCTCCCTGCCAGAGCAGGATCACCTACACCAGATCCCACAGGAACGCATCCAGGTGGGTTTTGAATGTCTCCAGAGAGGCAGCCTGTTCCAGTGTCTGTCACCCTCACAGTGAAAAAATTTCTCCTGATGTTTATGTGAAACTTCCTATGCCTCAGCTTCCACCCATTACCACTTGTCCTATCATCAGGCATCACCCAGAACAGAACAGAATGGCCTAGGTTGGAAGGGACCCTAGAGATCATCTAATCCAACCTCCCTGTCATGGGCAGGGACGCTTCCCAACTAGATCAGGGTACACAAGGCTCTGTCCAGCCTGGCCTTGAACACCTCCAGGGAGGGGGCAGCCACGTCGTCTCTGGGCAGTTTATTCCAATGTCCTGCCACCCTCGTGCTGAAGAATTTCTTCCTAAGATCTAATCTAAATCTCTTCTCCTTCACTTGAGATGGATGTGTTGCTGGAAGGCTGCAGTGTGTCTTCTACCATGACATAGCTTTGCCACAAGAAACTAGAACTATTTTAACAGGTCTGTCAGTTGCAGTCCCACTATCCAGTGTTATGGCAAGTAGTAAAATTGTTGTATCAGCTTCACAATGCTCAGATAACATGTGAGCAGTGGAAACAAGCACTAGCATGATTCTCCAGAAGAGATGATACCAAGAAAATGTAGGCCTCTCATTCATCAGGGCCTGTAAGGTCAGTTTTCAAACAGACAGAGGATCTGACCTGCACATTTCAACCACTTCTTTGGCGAGTGCTGCTCGAGTTGCAATCAGCAGGTTGACACAGTTCTTGAACATTGTAGTGCTGTTTCACTGTGCAGCCTTTCAGCCTTGCTGCAAATAATGTTCAAACTAACTACATGAACATCCCTATTGGAAGTAGTATTGCTTTTAAACGTGATTTGGTATTCTTCAAATGTAATGTATTGAAATGTACCCACTCGTGTTTATGTTGAAAAATTGTCTGCTAGATGAGATAGTAACTATTAAACTGCTCTCTGAAGTTAGTACTAGCTGGATGAATTGATTTTTACAGGATGTTTTTTTGGATGTCAGGTAGAAGGATTTATTTTCTAATTTCACTGGATCTTTAGTTAAGTTTCCCTAGAACTAGTGGAACTAATATCCGTTAAGTTCTCTCTCACTGAGATGTTATCAGGATTAGAGATGAGATTTCTGCAAAAAGGCAAAAAAATTTTGGATACTCTATTCCAACTGTTAATTTTTCTAAATACACAGGAGCCTGTGTCTTGCTAATGAATGGTAACAATCTGAGGTCTAAAGTTTGGAGAAGCCACCTGTCTGGGCTTCTCACATTTGTATAGCTTTCTGCACATATGCAACTCTCAGCTGTGCTTTAACAGCCCTCTTTTACTGCTACTGATACAGCTGGAAGTTAAACCTTACAATCTTTTCTGAAAGGCTGACACAGTTTAAAATGATCAGACAACATGTTTGCAGTTGTATGATAACAAGGCAAAGGTTGTGCCAGCATCTTCTGTATAGTGAAATGGCTTTTTACCTGTGCTGTCTAATAGGAGAGAGAACGCGTATATCGTGCTGAGCACCTCGCTTCCTCCTTGTGTGTCTTTGGCAGGATCAGTGTGGGATGTGTTTACTTCTGATTGTGAAGCGGTGGTTGTTGAATGTTGGACATTGTCAATGTGAACTATCTGAAAGCATCCAGTTTTTCATGATGCACAACATCTTTTCAAAACTTGAGACTTTTTTTCCCTTAGTGCAATGGGTAGAAGTAGTTCCTAAATGTACATGTGGATAGTTGGAAGTATTACATAGTTTACTAGCTTGATAAAGCTCAGTACTTTTTCCTCAAACTGCTTTTCCAGGTACCTAAAGTGAAATTTGAAACTCTTAATATTCATGTACTTCAGAAGACTAGGTTAATAGAATGACTTTATTAAATATAAATTGGGATTGTATTTTATAAACCTTTCAGTTCACATTTTTCCCCCTTTCTAGTGCGAGAGAAGAGGAAGAGTAACCACATCAATCATGTAAGTAAAACAAATTCTTAATGTGCTATATAGATACCATTAGCATACTGAGACAAAGACAAATTCAAGAAACAACTGTAATAGTTCTAGGCATATCGTTCTACACATGTTGCAAATCCTCCTTAGCAAGATAAAACTGAATTATTTTTGCCTGTGTTTAAAAAAGAAACAAACGGGCACAGTATCTAAAAGCATAGAATGGCTGATGTCAAAAGAATAAGAATGGATGGTTTTTGTTGTATCAGTCTCGAGCATTTCAGAACAGTAAAGGAGAAAACCTAAATCAAACTGCCTATATATATCTATTTCTAACAGAAATAAAACTAATTTCTCAGCTGAGATGACAAAAGTCTTAAATGACTTGCTGTTTGAGCAACACTACAGGACTTATTGTAAGAAAAGTATCCAGCATGAGAAAAGAATGATGAACAAACATTATCACTACCATATTAAACAAATTATAATCCATTAGTTTTAAAATCTAAAAATACGTTCTGAGCTTCTTCCTCAAATATTAGGTGTTCTGACACTTAACTTACCAAGAAAAAAATCTATATAAAAAGATGCCATGTCATTAATAAGCAGGTAAAAAATTACTGACTAGTAAGGCTAAGAATGGAAGTTATTAACAGAAAGCTTAAAAAAAAAGTGTCTAGTAGAAGTGTCTACTGATAATGTCACTGGTAGGGTAATGATATTTCAAGTCTGTTGTATTTTGTATCATTATGGGGGGTGGTTCTTTTTCTTTTTTTTTCAATTTTATTTCTTTTTCAGTTACAGTTCTAGCTTTAGTCTGCCAGCACCATGATGAAGTGTGATTGAATTGTTGTTGCTGAAAAGCTTGGCTGGAATGGGAAGTATTCCCAGGCAGACATTGAGTTGTGAAGAATGCCAACATTTTCATATAGAAGACTTTCATGTTTTTAGGCAAGGCATTTAAAAAGATTCTGGCAAAAATAAATGAATCTCAAATTGCTTGATTAAAACTCCTCCCTTGATTATGATGGTCTAGCTCTAGTGTAAGGCATTCTCTAAAAGTGCTCAGGGAAGTCTGACTTAGTGTTATATAGGAAGATTTCTCACTGTATCAAATCTACAGAATTAGGATAGATTATAACAAGACAGAACCCCAGATGCAAAACTGTCTTTACAAGGAGAGATACTGTGTAACCAGAAAATGTAAGGTGCAGGATATAAAAGAAGGGAGAAGATGATGGGAGAAATCTAATAAAGTATGTCACAGAAAGGGAAGACCGAGACCTGAACTGGCAAGAACAGAATGGAGGAGAACTGACAATAGCAGAGGACTTGCTGTTCTAGCTGCAGCTATTTCTGCTGAAAATTACTTATCTAAACCATCCCATTGTACATTACAAGGGATGATTTGTAAACCTAGCTTACATAAAGATTATCATCAGGAACTTGGTGGCAATAGGGTAGCTTACATAGGAGGAGCAATCATCTACAAAGACCTCCTCTGCAATAACTAGTTGAGGTGTAAAGAGAGTATTCAGTGTGGTAAACCAAAACTTTACAGAATCCCTCCTCTTGAATGTACTTCTGTTGGGTTTGTTTTGTTGTTCTTTTTTCCCCCTAAGGTTTCTCCTGGGCAGCTTACGAAAAAATACAGCTCGTGCTCAACAATATTTATAGATGACAGCACTGTCAGTCAACCTAACCTTAGAAGCACAATAAAGTGGTAAGAACCATTTGTCATCAACAAGGAACTGAGTAGCATTTCACAGTTTATTTGGGATTTCATGGTGATCTTGTCTGTTCCAAAGCCAGTTGCACACTTGAATGAAAGGAGCACAATGCTGCTCATTCAGATGGGTCATGGAAGGAGTGGAGAGGTCTGGTTAATTGTGGCTGCTTAAGTGAGGGGTTTTGGTTTGGGGGTTTTTTGGGGTTTTTTTTTAATTTACAGACCTAATGTGCTCATGCATGTCAAAGTAGGTATTATCAATGTCTACTTGAAAACCTGAAGCAGTGCAAAATGTGTCAGCATTTTGGCTTTAAAGACGGGTGGGGTAGGGAGCTCAAAAGCTTCACACTGAAAGTAAAATCCAGAAACTCTCCATATGTGAAAACTTGCAATGGATTTTGTCTGGAGATGCAGGAAAAGTTTGCAGGACTGCGTTTGCTACTTGCCAGTGGTATTAGTCTGCCCTCTAGTTGTGGATAACAGTATGTTACTGGCTCTGGTTTTAGTACTAGCCTTCTTACTTTCTCTTCATTTATTTGTTATTTTAGGTAGGTGAGTTTGGTAATTATTTGTTTTGCCAGTGGAGATGGCTGTTTGACCTATTGCTCTGTGTACCACAGAGAGTTCTTTGCGCATAGGCAATACCAACCGAAAACTGAGATGAGAGTTCTGCTGTGTTTGAAGAGAAAGGAAGGCAAAGTAGCTTCAGGCCCAGGCAGCTTTACTGTTTTAACAGTTTAGTAGAGTTGGAAAATGTATACATTTATGTGTTGGTTTAAAATTTGGTTTCAAACAAAGGTATCTAGCATGTCACTCCTTTTCTAGAGAAGAAAGAACCTAAAGGATGGTGCTTGTGCCATTTTTTTGAAGTGGTGTACAGCTGGCAACAGATCAGAGTGGTGGATTCCTGTGATGGCAGCATTCCCGTTAACACTGCCAGTAAAATATCTGCAATTTGGTCACAGTAGCTGAGTGTCAGTTTAAAATCTGTTGTCATCTTTGATTTATGAGAGACTGAGACCTGTTCTTGTCCCCTTCTTGGGTTATGCTGGCATATTTTAATTTTTATTATTCTTTTTTTTTGAGACAGGTCTTAAGTTAGACAGCCAGAGCTACAGAATTAAAACATCAGCAGAATCTCTACCACAGTAGATGTAACACCGAGTAGAACTGGTATTATATTTTAGTTGTGAATAGGTCACATTTTCAATAAATGTCACCTGATCAGACATTGAAGGTGTGTGTTTAAAATGTGGTATAACATTTATTTCATGGCACACATCTGTACAATGAATGTAAAAGTAGTTTGGCTAACAAATTTGATTTGGCCAGTTTCTGTTCTGGCAGGGGAACGTCAGAAACAAGACACAGAGTACTCAAGAATGTGATGGGAAATAATGGATTCTGAACATTTTGCCTTAAACCATGGCTTTTGCAATGAAATAGTGTGTGCAGAATATGCTTTAAGTGTGTTTTTTTCTTTCTTTCTTTTTTCTTTTTTAGTGTAACATTAGCAATATTCTACCATATAAAGAACAGGTGAGTGAAATTGGTTTTGCTGAAATATAACTTTCTTTTTGAGCCAGGGATATGGTCTTGGTCACTTCAGTCACAGCTAGTATTACTTAAAGTTTGAGTTGAGAAATTGGGCACTTGATGGTGTATCTGCTTCCTCTTTGTACGCTCTCTTGAGCTGACGTGGAAGGGTTAGTAATACACACATCCAATGGCACGTGCTTCATCAAGAATGAAGCATAAAAAGTCAAAACAGAGGGACTGAGGAAAAAATACACTTAACTCACCACAAATAAGCCTTTGGACTTTGTTTAGCTTTTCCTGAATACTGAGGTGCAGATCAGTTTTGATGGGTAAAGGAACACATCACCCTGCCATTATAGCGAGTTAACAGTGTATGCTTTAAAATTACAGCTGCCTTTTTGAAATACATGCTATTAATGAGATGATCTCACGTTTTAAGGGAGTGCTGTACTAAGCATAACACAAGAACATGGATAGCTATTAATTATTTTGCTTAATAATTAAACAACTGTAAATAATTTAAACAACCTTAAACAACTTTAACTTCATACCATATTCTGGGAAAAGCTGAACTATAAAATATGACCTTTTATCTTTTTTAATGAATACTACTTTTTAGTAGAACATAGCAATACCAATTAACTCCTGTTGCTAAACCAGAAATTTTTACTTTGTAGAGATTCCGACAGATCGTTAGATATTTTTGATGAAAAATCTCATCCTCTCACAGTAAGTGTAATTTTTTGATCCTCTGAATGTGTATTAAAAAAAAAAAGTATTTTTTTTAATGTCTTGATTTATATAAGTCACAAAAATGTCTTAGCACCAGGTCACAAGCAAATTGATGTTAAATTGTATCTTTATATATAAAATACAGTGCAAACAGTGTCCTCTGGACTTTTGATATCAGCTAGATCATGAACAGATCCTAGTCCTAAATGATGTAAACTGTGAGGTTTTCTATGCTTCGAATATAATAGGAAGCAAGCACCTGCTGATTCTTGCATATTTCATCACAAGCTTTCTCATCTGACTTCCTTCTTCCTCTCTTTCCTCTTTAATGTTACTTAAGTCCTTTCTATGTATTTAGGAAGACATGGTTAGTAGATACATAACTAATCTTTTAAATGATTGCAAAAAAGGAGAATGTAGTATGTGAAGCATCACAGAAAGTAGGAGAGATTGAGTTTGGTCTTTAAAACACCTGAAAAGGAAAAAAAATTAAAGCAGATTTGCTTAATGCTGCTTCCAGTAACAGCTGGGAGCACTCCTCGTGTGATTTTTAACGTGACTGGTCCTGGAACACCTTTTTAACAACCTTTAAGATGCAAAACGTCACAGTACAGGCAAGCTCAAGAGCAGAACGTGTGCTTTTCATGTCCACTTTGAGTTCTGATAACTTAATGACTGTCCTGCAGAACCAATTCCTTTGTTTTTAATTTGAAATTAATTTAGCAAAGCTAAAGTAATTCATTTTGCTTTAAAAAATTCAGTTTGCTTTGGAACTTAACCTGAGTGAACGCATCTTAATCCGTCTCATAGATTTGGCTTTTATTAATAAGCAGTTTTTAACACACAAATATTTTGAGTTCAAGAGTTTCATCCCTAAATGCGACCCGTTGTGCTAGGGACTGTACACTTGAATAAACACAACCCTTTATTCAATAAATATAATGAACTTCAGAAGAGCTTTACAGAAGATGTCTTGTACGGACTGTGGCACTTCAGTAGAAAAGTCTGGATCCAAAACTGTTTCAACTCCCTGAATCTGTTATTTCACATTGAAAATTATTTATGGAAGATGAACTCCATTTCATCAGACAATTTTTTAATTTATTTAGCAACCTGACATCTTTTGATCCTTTCATACAGCCTACCTCCTGTTTAATGAGTATGAATAGAGGAAAATCATTGTGCCTTTTAGGGAACACTTAAAGGTCTCATATCTTACTGCAGTATACGGACAGAAATGTAGTAATGGCTCAATGTCATTCTTCTGAGAAAGATAGAAATGGCTTGTTAGTTTCTATAGCAGTGGGGTTTTGAGTGGGTACATACTGTTCCTTTAAAGAGGTTAATAAGCTGGAAGAAATCTCCAAACACCTTGTCCTCTAAAGATTCAGTCACAAAGAGTCCAAATCCAGACTCGATTGACTCTAATATCAGAAGTAACAAACTTCAAGCTACCAGCATCACAGGGCCTTGTCACAAACACCAACCTCAGTCCTTTCCTCCTCAGTTTCAGTCAGCAAAAATTTACTTCCAGATGTGCTTTTGTACTGCTCGCAGTGCAGGAGTTATGCAAGGGGAATCCTGGTCACATTATTCCTAATGTTGCATACCCATCTTGGAAAGGTAACCCCCCTTGCTTAGTGCTGTATTAGAAGGCTGTGCAGAGAGTACAAAGTTAACTTACCTCCTCATTTGACTTGGCACTGTTACCTGGCTATTTTAAACTCCAAGCCAACAAGAAAACACTTGCTGTTTTACTTTATGACTACTTGTTTAATGTCAAGCAGCTATGCTGTTGTCATCTGGTATTCTTACTGCACTATCAGTCTAATTTGGACTGTTGATAGAAACCTATTCAGTATCAGTCTTCTAGAACCAGGAGCTCTTGAAGTGTCATCCCTCCAGGAAGAGTTCTGAATATCAGAATGTGTGGGGTAACAGGGTCAGGATTCTCAAATGCTCATTGTAGGATTTCTTTTACGTACTGTTTATTTCTAAGCTTTTCTTTATTTCTAAGCTACCCTTGTATTTAGAAACAACTTGGCGTCATGTCGAAGTTAAATCTAGCTGTTCCTTAGCTTGGTATTTCTGGAACCTCTCATGAACAAGTTCCATGAAGGCAGCGTAAGTTATTTTCCAGTTCCACCTGTGACAGAATTATTCTCCTGTTCTCCAGCTCTTCCTCAGCTGGAAGGGGAATCTTGTGAAGTCTCTTAATTTTGCCTTTTGAAGAGCCAGCAATTCCCTGGTGTGTATGTATCTGTTATTTTCTTGCAGGGAGAAACCTTTTTTTTCATTAAGAATCTCTTTTAGTCTGTAAAATGTTCCATGGACAGTAGTTAGCAGCTGTAATAATTATGGTAGTTCATACTCTTTCCTTTTAGCCCTACAGTTCAAAAGCAAGTGACTAGCTAAAGCTATTGTGCTTTGTTTGGTATATTCATAATATTGCACAGCTGCTTGCTGCTTTCAGTATAAAAATTTGTTCTGTCTCTGTGACAGGGAGAGTTGTATACGGTTCTAGTCGTCGGAGAGAAACAACCATCTGTGTCAGTTCTGTAAAGTCAGTATTAAGTGAGACAGATTTTTCAGTAATTCAGAGAACTTTCTTTCAGCGGGAAGAAGTTCCAGATGACTACTACAAGCATGACCCTGATCACAAGCACATCTACCGGTTTGTTCGGACACTTTTCAGTGCTGCACAGCTGACAGCTGAATGTGCAATAGTGACACTGGTAAGAGATACCTGATTACTGAAACTCAAGCATTTGGAAGACTTTTTTTTTTTTACTTGCCCTCAATGAGTGAACTGGGCTGAACTGACACTTAAATGGGTACAGTGTCTCATGAAACTTGGTTAATAATGAAGACACTGAACAAATGAGTTCATTAGTGAAGAGTTCTATGGAGTCAAGGAAGTGGTTAACTAAAATGAATTTACCTTTTCTATATGTGAATCTGTAATGCTTAATTACTTGTCCAATCCAACATTGTTTCATAATGCATAACTCACTGAAGAAGCTTAAGAAAGGCAAAACAGTGGGACACTGTAGACAGTGAGGTATAAGAAGATCAGACATAATTGTGTGCAGGGGAAAGTGGGAGCTTTGAGTTCATCCTAAGCACAGTGCGAGTAACACTGTCTAAGGCATTGAGGATCTCAGGAACAGTTCCTGTAGGAACTCCAGGAGATAAACTTTCCTCTTATGGTGCCCTTCTATCGTTGCCGCCCTTCTATCGTTGCCACCTTTCTATCAAACTTTTTGTTAAACCAGAGATTACCACTTTTTTCCCCAGGTGACATGGAAGTACTTGGAACTTAAGAATAACAGTAAGAAAATAATCTCATTACAGCTTATTATTTGATTTCAGAAAGCAAGATGGATAGAAAAAATTGATGATGATACTGATTATATATATGCATTATGTGCATATTGGCACGTATATACTTATGTGTAAGAGAAAGAAAAACACAACCTATGTAATTCCTGCGTTAGACAATCTCTTAAACAGCACTTTGTTGAATACTACACTTCAGTCTTCATTGTGGCACTTCTCTGAAAAACAGTCTGAAAGGAGAACAGAACTGTCACCAAAGGACTGTGGCAATTAAGCAAGCTCAACTTAAAGGAATCTCTTTAATAATGAAGCAAGTAATTGAAAAGGCCAGATAGTTAGAGCTACTGAAACTCTGAAAGTAGTTTGATGTTTTTGTTTTTCCAAAGACGTGCAAGAAATTTTGACATAATAAGATGATAGCTAAACCCGGGGCAATCTAGCCAGCTGAAGTATTTAGAGTTAGTTTATAACGTGGATTTTACCACTAGATGGCTCTGCTATTATAGGAACACCTTTAGTCCACTTAAAGGCAACAAGCCAGGGGTGGGAAGAAGGTGTGAGGAAACCCTCACACAGCAGAGGATGACCCTGTAGGTGAAGTGAAGTCTGTTCTTTTCAGGGAGAAGTAGAAATAGTGCCGTATCACGTTTCATTGTGAAAAGATAGCAATTAACACATCTTCGTCCCACAATCAGAGATCACAGTGCAGGCTTTAGCACTTCCTGTTAAGCTACAAGTGATGAAAGGCTAGTGTTCCACTGAGTGATTTACTGTCCCAGATAGGGCCCTCATGAGAACCTGTCCGTGACTCCATGACTCGATGGCAGAGGGAACTCTAGCAGTGTCTCCCTGAAACAGCAGCACTCATTGCTCTGAACTGATATTTTGGTATCTTTATTGTATACCTTGGTGGTCCAGTTCTTGTGTTTATAATAAAAAAAAATGGAACCTGTAACTCCTGAATGTTTGTGTTCTAATGTCTGAGTAGTAATCACTACTAGTACTTACTTTGACACACTTAATGGTAATGGGATAAAGTAGTCATATTGGACTGGCATGCTTGCTGCTCAGAACTCAGTTCCAGGTCCTGTTTGTTTTTGTTCGTTTTGTGTTTTTCCTCTTTTTTTTTTTCAGGTTTATTTGGAAAGGCTTTTAACCTATGCAGAGATTGACATATGCCCTAGTAACTGGAAGAGGATAGTCCTAGGAGCTATTCTGCTGGCTTCTAAAGTCTGGGATGATCAGGCTGTGTGGAATGTGGATTATTGCCAAATATTGAAGGACATTACTGTTGAGGACATGTAAGTTGCAAGGTTTGGCTAATCCGCAGTGGTGGGGTTTTGGGTTTTTGTTATTTGTGGGTTTGGGGTTTTTATGGGTGATGATTTTTTTTAATTTCTTTCTTTTTTTTTATTTGGAATGGCAATTTTTGTGGTCATACTGAAAAAATGTCTGTCTCTGATGCTATGTGTACATGATGTGTATCTGGTGTCAGGCCTCATTGCCTTTTTTACCCAAGGAAACTCTGGATAGTCCTTTGAGACAAATCTGTATTAATGTTTCCAATGACTTGGGTGAGTAAGTTCAGAGTTAGTTTTCCTCACCTTCTTTCCCCCAGTAGTAAACCATGGGATTGTCTGCTAGTTTCCACTTCTTTTTTCCATTACTGTAACTCTGTGCCCAAATTACAGTCTTATCAAAAGTGTTTGGAAAGAAAAAAGTGAACAACTACTTCCCCTCCACCACCTTTTCTGTTTCAGTATTTGAAAAATTGTGAGATAAGCCATAATTTGAGACTTACATTATCTGCTCTTGTATCCAGCTAAGGCCTAAATATCTCAAGGTCTGAGTTCATAGCTGCTGCTGCTGGCACACGGATGTCATTTGTGTTGGTATCTGTGATTGCATTTGTCACATCCAGCTGTTGCTACAACTCAGCCTCTTTGGGTGAGTTCTTAGACTTGCCAACAGTGCTGAGAACAAAAGCCTCAATCTTACTACTGCTTGTTTACATAAGGCTGTTCCTGGTATATATTCTCATCTCAGATGCACATTTCAGTTTTTCCCTTGTTATCACACTGATAGAAATGCTAGAAGGCTAGCTTAATATCAAGCTTTCTGACCTTAATAAACTTAATGATGTGTTTTATGTGTGTTTGAGTTTTATCACACTGCTGTGCTGTAATTGAGCATGTGTCCAGGCCTGTGTAGTAACAGACAGTTCTAGTACAGGAGCAGACTGATGAAGTAGAGGTTTACACACAGCACTGGGAGGCTGCCTGTGTGAGAGATCTGCCCCTAACTCTCTTCCCTGGATTCAGCCTAAAGCTAATGATTTAAATACAGTAAGTTATTATTTATCTGGCACTCTTTAGGAGGAGGAATATCCAGTTTTATTCCTTTAGGTAGGGCCATCATCTCTAAAAACGGGGGTGTTATCTGCACCAAAACAGTTCTTGTTACTCAAATTACTTCACCTTGCAAACGGCAACAGCAAACATCGTACCTTGTTTTATACATACCCCTTGCCTGGGAGCTCTCAGCCTCCAAATGCAGGGCTGTGCCAGCCCTGCTTTCAGGAAAGCATAATTAGTGATTTTAAACAGCACACATTTTCGCTGGCTCAGAGTGCTCATCTATCTAAGGAACATACTTGAAGTGTTCCTGCAAATAAGACTGAGATGGCTGAAGTGGGGTCACTGGTGCTAGGAGTGCTGGAGTATACATCTTGCTCTTTTTGATGTCTCTTCTGTCCCTATTTGGGACAAATCAAATTGATAGCACTGAAAATATCTGTAACATGGAGAATGTTTATTCTCTATTGCTGGGTCTCCTGAAATTGTCAGTACTTATATTTTCAAAGCAGTGATGGTAGTAAAGAAAATAGGCTGAATTTAGGCTTATTTCTTCCTACAATTTCAACATGGGATTTTTGTAATCGCATCTCATTTGAAGTGACTTAGACTTTTGAATTTAGACACAGGCAGAAACTGCACAGCCCCTTTCTGACAGTGGCCCAGGGGTGTCCATCCCAGGCCCCGCACTGCTGCCTCTTGGCAGGCTTCACTGCTTCTGAGCTGGGTAACATCACCATAATTGGGATCTTGAAAAACTGCTTAAAATACTCAGGAAAACTGAGTTTTACATTTGTAAGTTGACTTTCCATTAATAGTTGGTACTATAGTTAATTGTCAGCTTTAGTAGTTCAAATATTTATTTTTATTTTGTTTTAATAGTCACTTGATGGTGAGTATGAGGTATTCTGAATACAAGCATTACTAAGAAAACAACTGGCAGAGGATCTCGGGCATGGTTGCATCCTAACACTGGACATGGCTGGTGATGCTGCCAAAAAATAGAAACATAGAAATGTCTGGTTTGGAAGGGACCTCCAGAGGTCATCTGGTCCAACCCCCCTGCTGAGAGCAGGGACATCCTCAACTAGAGCAGGTTGC
>JANHGN010003417.1:0-18827 GCA_024605025.1 Megaceryle maxima | reverse complement strand
GCACCCTGCCAGTGCCACATGCATCCCCTTCTGATGCAGCTCCTGGGGGGCTCTGGGGCTCTGCCATCAGCCCAAAGAGGTGAAAAAACAACACGAGCCCTCAGAAAGCAGCCAAGCTTTGGGGACATGCGGCCATGGGTCATTTCAGGTGGGAGTCACCCTGACCCAGCATCGGTGCTGTGCGGTCACAGCAGAGCAGGGCACCGCAGCGGGCCACCGTTTCTTCATAGAGTTGTCCCTGCCTAAAATCACTGCTCTGGGTGGGATTGGTGGGTTTGCACCCCAAAAGCGCTGCCTCGCACAGGGCTGGGAGAAGCATTTCTTGCCTTGACCCATCACAGGAAAGAGGACCCTGCCTGAGGTCCTGCAGTGACATGGCCCCATTTTGCTGTGTTAATGATTAAAATCAGCCTGATTTTGGAGGCGCTGGCACCCAGGCTGCAGCAGGCAGGCCAAGGATGCTCACCCTCTGCCGTGCTGCTGGGATTAATCATTCACTCAGTGCAACTGGTCCTACCTCCGTATAAACACCAGGAGAGGTTTTCCAGTGCTGCTTTTCGGCAGAAGGAGGGAAACCAGCCCCAACATGAGGGCAGCTCTCACCTTGCTGCTGCTTTTGGCCGCCGCGCGTGCCATGCACCGAGGTAAGGGCATTCAGCAGGTGTCTGGGGGTTTTCTCTTCCCTGGCAACAAGAGATGCCCCACTGGGGTGATGCTGGAGGAGCTGGAAGGGGAAGAGGCTGGGCTGGAGTTAGGGGCAGGGGGAGAGGACAGTGTCTCAGGGCCTGGCTTCTGCCTTTGGCCAGGGAGAAGGAGGTTTCTGACCCCCTTCAGAAGGGCTATTTCACTGTAAAACCCACCCTCGGTAAGGATGCAATGCTCTGAGATGCCCCTTGCTGCCTTCGCAGCTCCTCAGGGAATCACCCACCTGCCAAAACCACCCCTCAGAACTTACCCTGCTTTGTCAAAATAAAAAGAAATGCAACAACTTGGCACTTAGAGCAGGACATGGCCACCAAGCCTGTGAGGAAAGAGAATGGCCTTTTACCACGGCTCCCCCCTGCCCCCAGCGCTGCCCCCCTCACCTCCTAGCCACCGAATCAGGTGACTTCCAGTGTCATGGAGCATAACCCCTCGGCTCTGGGGAGATGGCCCCGCTCTGCCCTGTAGCACCAGTAAATACTGCTATCAGTATTTACCCTGCCTGTACCAAAGTCTAACCAATGTGGCTTCTAGCAAAAACTGATCACATTTTTCCAGTGATGAGCAAGTTGCTGGGGGGGCCTTCACTGCAGGCTGCTCCTGACCTCTGTGGTCATCTCTCCAGAGCTCCAGGGTCCCCAGGACCTGCCAGAAAAACCAACCCCATGCATTTCAAACATCCATGTGGACAAGGGGTGAAGGGCTCCAAGAAGAGCGTGCAGGAGGGGAAAGCGAAGCTGGCATTTTCCTAAACGCCAGCCCCGAGCAGATCCCTGGGTCCTGGCAACCTGGCCACCACCCTGGCTGCACCCGAGTGATCCAAGGCACAAATCCTGCTCACAAACCCTCCTCTCCCTGTGCTTACAGGTCAAGCTTACCTCCGGGACAAAGTCTGCCAGGAGTTCAAGACCCTGGGGAAGGAGGAATTCCGAACCCTGTAAGTACCTCCTTGCTGGATTTGACCCCCCAGGACACTCAGTGCCTAAGCCGAGACTGGAAAATAAATCAAGTAAAAATAACCTTAGACAGGGGGACAAATCCGCTCCTTGCAGAGGAGGACCTTGGTGGCTCTGAGGAGGAGAAAAGTTTGCTTCCTTGTTGAACTCCTCAAAACCAATTAGGGGTCTAAGTAATTAGGAATTCTAATTGCTGACCTGGACAGGGCAGCCCGAGACCCGGTCTGGGTGTTTCCTGGCTGTCTTCCAAGGAAAACGCCACTATTTCGCTCAGCGCCGCAGCTGCTTCTCTCCGGCTGACAGTGTCAAACCCTGTTCCAGCAGAATGATGCTGTGATGGGGTGTTGATTTTCTGAGAGAGCAAAACACGCTGCCAGCTCATCCTCTCCTTGCTCCCCGCTCCCAGGACCATTATTGCCAACAGCAGGAAATACTCCAACGCCACCTTCGAGGAGATCAGTCACCTCGTCCGTGAAATTGTCTCCCTGGCTGAAACCTGCTGCGCTGAGGGAGCCGACCCCTCCTGCTACGATGCTGGGGTGAGGCCGACTAAAACTGGGTCATGGACCCCAAAACTGGGGCTGGGAGGGATGGGATGGCCTCCGGCACGTAACCTCCTCTCTCTCCCGCAGTCCTCAGCCCTATCGGCCAAGTCCTGCGGCGGGGACTCTCCCTTCCCGTTCCACCCCGGCACGGCCGGTTGCTGCACCCACGAGGGGCTGGAGCAAAAGCTGTGCCTGGCTGCCCTGCGGCACCCACCCCAGGAGCTGCCCCGCTACCTCCAGCCCTCCAACGAGGAGCTCTGCCAGGCCTTCAAGAAGGACCCCAAGGACTTTGCAGACAGGTAAGCTGGCCTGGGCACGGTGCTTGGTCTTGCCGATAACACCCGGGTGGTTGAGCCCAGGTATGTGCTGGCCAAGGTGCCCAGCGAGCAAACCTCTCCCGCTCTTGCCCCTCTGCTGCTGATGCTGTGATTCTTGGTGGCCATGGGGCTACCAGGGCATCAGAGTAAAAGGTGAGGGTGTCCTGCATGTTCTCAGGCCCCAGGAACAGGGTGTGACCAAAAGGACCAGGGCTGCTGTCACCTGGGCAGCTGGCTGGAGAGGGTCCCGCAGCCTGCTCAGTGGCTTGGTGCAATAAGCCAGCAGCACGGGGTGGTACCTGGAGAGGTTCCCCATCCCAGGCACCCCTCACGCCCCCAGTGCCCCACATCTCCTGCACCCAAGCACCTGGTCCTGGGGTGTCAGCTCTCCTCAGCCCACCTCTGCCGCAGGTTTCTGTACGAGTATGCCAGCAGCTACAGCCAGGCTCCCCTGCCTGTGCTCCTGGGCTCTACCAGGACCTTCCTCTCCACGGTCTCCACCTGCTGCATCTCCCCAGTGCCCACTGTCTGCTTCCTGAAGGAGGTGAGGCCCTTCAGCCCATCGATGGCCCGAGGGGAGGCATCTGGGGAAGGCTCACGTTTCCCTCTGTCTTCTTTCTATGACAGAAACTGGAAAGGAAAACCCTCTCCCTCCTCACCCTGATGTCAAACCGGGCTTGCTCTCGCTTCACAGTGTATGGGAAGGACAAAATCACCTTCAGGTAAAAGAGGGAAATGGCCTTTCCTGGCAGTGGGTCCGGCTGGCAGCACATTCCTTTTTCAAGCTGCAGACCCCGTTTGCAGGCAGCACTCACAAAGGCAAATTTTAATTAAGTTGGCTAACAAATTGTGCTGTAGCATCCTGTGGGAAGGCTCTGTGTAGAGCAGAGGTGCTCAGCGAGCTCACAGCTCCCCAGCATCATCCCTCTCGAAACCCCTGCTTGGAGCTGTTGATGGGGGGGGGCGGGGCAGAGCTGAGCCCCCTAAGCCCCTCGTACTCATGTCTGCCCAGCTCCCTCACCTCGCTCGCCCAGAAGACACCCGGCGCTTCCTTCGAGGACCTTTTCCCCCTGGCAGAAGATGCCGCTGAGGTGTTTTCCCAGTGCTGTGACTCTCTGGCCGAGGACTGCATGCACAAGAAGGTAGGGGAGCCAGAAGCTCACCCCAAAACCCCCTCCTGCATCCCAGTGGGGGCTTAGGGTGTGACCCGCAGCACGGTGAGGAGCCCCCGCACACCTCCCGCTCCCCTCTTTGCAGTTGTCGGAGCACACGGCCAAAGTCTGCAGTGCGCTCTCCGCCCGAGACCAGAGATTTGCCGTCTGCTGCAAGGGGAAAAACCTCATGCAAAACTATTTCTGCATCTCGGCGCTGCCACCGGCGCCTGCCCTCAAACTGCCCGAGGCTCTGAAGCCGACCAACGAGCAGCTGTGTGGTGAGGAAGGGGCTCGCCACGCTCAAAGGTGAGTGGTGTCTGCAGCACCTCGGCTCCTGACCCTTCCTCCTCCCCTTGTCTTCCTGATGCGGTTTGACCATTACCGGGGTAAGCGGGGGAGTATCTGCTGTCTCCTGGGGGGTATCGCTGCACAAGGATGCGAGAAGCAGCCCCCAGCCCACCCTGGGCAGCACCGCTGAGAAAAACTCACCCGGTGACTCCTTTTCCCGGCTCGAGGTACCTTTTTGAGCTGTCACGGAGACACACCAGCACCCCCGACGCCGTGCTCGGCAGCCTGTACGACGCTTCCCAAAGAGTCAGGGAGGAATGCTGCTCTGCCAAGGAGCCCTCCACCTGCCTCGACAGCAAGGTGAGCAGTGGGGGTGGTTACGCTGGTTCACCCCTTTGCCCCCCCAAAGGTGTTTCCCAGCCTGGTGACCACCATCCTCTGCCACCCAGCGCCAGCAGATGGGAGAACAGCTGCCCCCCTTCCTGGAAAAGGCCAACCAGCTCTGCAGGCAGTACACCCAGCTAACTTTCCTTGACTTCAAGAAGAGGTAAGCCTTTGCCCCTCCCAAAACCTGAATCAAAATGTGGCTAAAATCGTGAAGGATGCAGCTGGTTTTGAGCCTAAATAACAAAATAGAGGGAAGCAGATACACCCAAACCTTGCAGGGCACACATCCCGCCCTGCTCCCGTGACATCCACGTGTGGTCCCTCCTCCCTGAAAACCCTCTATGGGTATTTAACACCCCCAGATCCCCCCCTAAAACCCCTCGGTACCCCCCACAGGCTGCAGGAGGGCTTGACGCAGGTGATGCCGGAGGCCAGCGCTGAGCTGCTGGGGCGGCTGGTGGAGCAGCGAGCCGAATTCGCCTCCACCTGCTGTCCCCCCAACTTGCCCCCACTCTACTGCTCCTCCAAGGTACAGCCACAGCCCTCCCAAAACCCTGTGCCATGCTGGCAGCCTGTCCCTGTGCCTGGGGCTGCCCCTTGGCTCTTCCCTTTCTTTTGCAGCTGAGCTCAGAGCTGGGAATGGTGTGTGGTGGAGGGTCCTGCCTGCTGCATTAGCTGCCCAGAGGTGAGCGGCTGAGGCAGGGGTCCAGCACCCCACCATCAGGGACCCCTCCCATGGCCAGGCATGGATGGAAAGGGGATGTTATGGGGCTGGGGAAAAGGGGTCGTGGCCACGCAGCTGAGCTCTCTGGGCCGCACAGGGAAGCAGGACGTTGAAAGGGAGGCTGAAGGACCTGGGCTGGTGGACCCCTGGTAGATGGCTGCTTTTCCTCGCATCAGGAGAAGAAGGTGCCCCCAAGCCTGTGACTCCCTGTTGCCCGCTGGCGGCACCACCCACGGATTCTGGGGCCGCAATAAAGATGTCAAAAAGCACCCTCACTGCTGCTGGGAAGGCTTTTCCGCACCCTGTGGCGGTGGGGAGGGCTGGGAAAGGGGGGCGGCTCTGCAGGCAGGAGCAGGAGGTCCCAGCTCTAGTCCCGCGAGCTAATGGTCTAAAGAATTAAGCAAACCCACCAAAAAAATCCTTGTCCAGTACCCCCCAGAGATGTGTCTCGGTGGTATTTGGTTATTCAGCTAGCTGGGGGCACTACCAGCAGCTTTTTTTCTGGAGAAGGAGAGGTAAATATAGCAAAGAAAGCAGATACCAATACCTCGGCACACAGAGCTGCACCGGGCAAAGATAAACCAGCAATAAAACACGGGTGAGCTGCAGCCATGGCCAGAGGATGGCGATAAATTAAATAAAAGGACACAAAAGGAGCGACGGGCCTGCCAATGGCACAGAGGAACCCCATCTGAGAAGGGAAAACTCCTGAAGAGGCAGAGGGTTCACAGGCAGAACCCAATGTAAAGCCAATTAAGGCCCCAGGGAGATCTCCCCCTGCATCGAGGCTGCATGGGGTGGCAGTTACCACTAACCCAGGGTTGGACCCCGTTGCATCATAGCAGCAAAACCAGAGACACCGAGACTTGAGTTCCACCCACCACTGTGTCACATTGCATTTTAGCCTTTTATTTTCCAAAATAATTAACAGTTGTTTTTTATCCTCTTCTGTTGGGGTGAGAGAACCACGGTGGCATCGCCAGCAAATTCTCCCACCTCCCCCTGTGTCCATCAGTGTATGTGTAGCTGGGGGTCCATTTCAGCTTCCCGGGGTCACCACCGGACAGCCAGGCCCCAGATGGACAGAGGAGTCTGTCCCACCCCTCCCCTAAAAGTGGTTTAGTCTCTGTCTGGGGGTCAGCGACCGGCCTGAGCTTTCACTCCCCCCCAATGTCACGTTTACATCCATCCCGTTGCGGATGCGCGTGGTACAGAGCAACAACTACGGCCACCTCTGGTCTTCCAAGAAAATTTGGAGAAAACGCAATGAAGCCAGCCAAGAACATGTCCTCTGCCGCGCGCCTGCTTCTAGGAAATGCGCTGGTAGATTAAAACAAAACAAAACAAAACAAAAAGGAAAGTAAGCCAGCAGCGCTTGTTATCATCATGGCTTCCTAGGGAGCTCTCACCACAATGTGATCCCCCGAGGGGGTTGCTTCCCAACGCCTGGGCATGCGGCTGGGAGCAGAGCACCTCTCTTCACACCCGCAGCACAAAACCTGCTGCCACCTGGGACGTGTCCCACGCGCTTTGCACCGGGAGGTGCCCGCAGTCGCCCAGGCAGCTCCCACCTTTTTGGAAGCAGAGGGAAAATGAAATCCCTGGAAGCTCTACCCCAGCTGTGAGGAAATGAACCCTTTGCCAGCACAGTAGCTGGTGAGGGCTCCTGGGAGCAGCCTCATGACGGCAAAGCCTCCGCCGCTGTGGCTGCTGACGTGGGGGAAAAAAAACACCAACCCAACACATGATGAATTGCTGTTTAGAAAAAAAAAACAAAACAACAAAACCAAAACAACACAAAACCCAAATCGAAATGACACAAGTTGTTTATTAAAGCCAGTCAAGTTCTGGGAAAGGCCAGGCTGGGCGGTCCCTCAGCCCAGCTGCTCTCAGCCGGTGCTGCCCCAAGGGATTCCAAGCTGGGCAGAAATCACTTCCCTCCTCTGCTCTCCTCTTTCCTCTCTGTTGCAGCGGTGCTTTTAATTTGGTTTTGCTTTTAATTTAGTTTCCTGGGTTTCCTTCCTCCTGCCTTCGACACCGCACCAGGCAGATTTGCTTCCTGCTTTTTTATCTCAGCAGCTCTCCAACCCTTTTCCAAAGATTGGAGAGAAGCAGGAAAGCCCCCATTTTTGAAAAACAAATGCCTGTTGGTTGGAGCCACCCTTCCTGGCCGGTGTGTCCCCTCATCACTCAAACACCGGGGTGCCCAGCAAACCCCAGGCCACAGTTTGCAGGGCCAGCAGCATCTCTGCCATCGGCTTCCAGCTGCATAGAAAAACAGCAAATAAACGGGCTCCTACCTCCTTTTCACTTCATTTTTATTCCATCCTGCACACAGTGCTTTCTGAGAAGGAGCGGCGAGGGTTTTCCTCTGGGCTCAGCACCACAAACCTCCCAGAGAAGACTGAGCGTCAAATCCCAACCAGCTGGCAGGAGCAAACTGGCCCTTTATGAGGGAAGGGACCAGCCCGCAGGTGATGCTCATGTCACCTGGGGCATGCTGCAGCTGCAGGGACTAAGGGCTCTATTTCCCCAGGGGCTAAACCTGCTGACCTGGTGCAGGAGCAGCTGCCCAAGACCAGAGTCCCAAAATGCCATCAAAGGCTTTCCCCACGGCCAAAAAGGGCGAGATGGTTTCTTGAGGGACTTGCCCTACAGTTTTCAGATGTATTTATGGGACCTTTCATAAGGAGCCTCTCCTATGGGAGAGCTGCTGAGCATCTTCTCTTGGAAGTGGGGATCACAGCCCCAGTGACACGGGGATCTCGAGTCGAGCGCCCAGCACATAACAAGGAGAAGCACCCTAACTCTCTGATAAATGCATAAAGTTACTTTATTTTCAGTATACATTTAATTTTGAAAAATATAAATGCTAAAATATCTCATAATCTTCATCTTTTGATTCCATAAAAGTCACAATAGAAAGCTTCATAAAACTGTAAAATACTATAATGTTATAAGGAATTTCATGTTTTATATTACTGGAAAAAAAAAATCATTTTATTATATTGAAATGTTTTCTTTTTTTGTTTTCTTTTTTTCTCCTTTTTCGTCCCACCATCTTGATCCACTTCATTTTACATTTTTATTCTTTCCTCCAAAGCAAATACAGACAAGAATTAAAAACAATAATAAAAGTATCTGAAAGTGCGTGTTGATTCAAAAAAAAAAAAAAAAGTACAATAAAAATAGAAAGATGTATCGGCCACGACGACAGAGAAGCGTGGGCTACAGAGGCACCCGGGGCCGGGACAAAGCTGGCTGCAGCTGGGTGGATGTCACGGGGTCCCACCATGAGGCGGGACCTGCCCTTGTTCTGCTCCGGGGAGTTCATTCCTTGAGCCCTCTGAGGGCTTCGCGCCATCTCCACATCTATGCCCAGATCATCTCCCTCCCCTGTTTTTTCTTTTTCCCCACAAAATCCCCAATTCTGAGAAAAGAAGTTTTATTTTCCAAGCAAAGTGCAGAGAAATTCTCCTTGTGCCTCTTTCCCCTGCCCACTGGCTTCTGGTGCCAGCAGAGCTTGTCGGTCGCTCTCTTGGTGTTGGGCTTTGTTTTGTTTTTGAAAGGAAAACCCAAGGCAAGAGATACAATGGCCAAGGAAGTGCTAGTGTCAGGCACCAGGAAAGGAACCACCTCCAGCTCCTGTCACCAGAGCCACCAAAAAGCCACAGCAACCTTTGTCCCATCCCTTCGGCAGCACTCCCCTCTGTACGACAAGCTCCCTCGGGTTCAAACAAGAAATAACAATTAAAGAAGAGAAAGATCTGGATCAGCAGTCAATACATTTCAAGTACGTTGAACGCAGTTTGGAAGACCTCCTTTCGATGGAGCCGCATCACTAGTGGCAGACGGGAAGCTGCGCGGGGCAGTGCAGGTGCAGCGCACTGCCCGCCCAGCATGGCTTGATCTTTCCTCCGCCGGTTACTGACAAAACCAAAGGCGTGGGCGAAGCACACCCAGCTCCTGCCAGCGACGCTCGAGTCCGTGCCGGGGACTTAAGTTCACCAAGGGATGGAAACCGTTGGCTGAAGCCGGGCGTTGCGCTTCCCAGGTTCTCCATCCTCCGGGTGGAGGAAGGGATGGGCTTAGAGGGCCAAGGAGGCTCCTTCTCTGGCCGCCCCCCAGCCTTTCCAAAGCCAAAGGTTCCCAGGATACTGATCTGAGAGACAACACAGGTTTCATGGAAGACCCCAGGAGAAGGGATGTCGGGGAACATCGGGAGGTGCGTGCAGGTGTGTGTGCCGTGCAGGTGCCTCTGCAGCTCCATCGTCTTTCTGCAGCGGATCGAGCTCAAGCTATCACAGTCCCCATCCATACATCCTTGAACCAAAGGGAAAGTGAAGGTGGCCAAGCTGCTTCTACAGCACATCTGGGAAAGGAAAGAATAGCCCTACTCGTAGAATCACAGAACACCCGCTTGGAAGGGACCTTGAGGATCGTCTGGTCCAACCTCTCGTTGCCAGTATGGCTACTGCGAGCGAGTAGATGCTAAAATTTGGCATGTAAGGTCTCAGCACCATCGTGAAATTCTGTTCACCTACCCAATGCAGGCTTTGGTTTCGCAAGGACCGAAGCGGCAGCAGCGCGCCCGTCCCCTGCGGTGGCATTTCTTTCCACGGGGGGTTAGCCCGTATAGCTGGGCTTCTTGCTTTCTGATGGAGCTTTTAGCGTGTCACTCGTCATCCTCACGTCCCATCAACCAAACGTGTGGGTGAAGCCCTGCTTCCCGCACGCAAGGACGTGCCCGGACACGCTACGGAGAGAAAAAGCATCTTTCCCAAGGTGGTGCTCGCTCGCTTGGTTTGGAATCAACAGCCCAGGCTGCTCGGTACCGATGCATCACCGCGCATGGATGATGGTCTGGGACCCGAGCGAGGGTAAATTCTGCAGAGGATGGTAAACAGATGGGGGACGCTGGAGGGTGCCGATGTTTGTGAGCCCAACAAATGTCCCAGCCGGCCACCTCCAGCCGGCCCTTCTCCTCCGCTGCGCCCTCGGTGCACGCGGGGTCTCCTTGGTGCATGTGGGGTCTCCTTGGTGCATGCGCGCAACCCCCCCCGGCCTTTCAATAGGAGTAACTAGAACAACACCGTGCGGGAAACCAACGCCGTGAAGACGATCGGCATCTGTCCGCTACGGCGGCAGCCGGTTGGCGGTTCGCTTACCACCGTGGCATTTAAGACTCTTCCTAGATCACGAGAGATTGAAGCTCCACCCCGCCTCCTTCACAGGAAAATTAGATAACTTGTAAAAAATAAAACGAAAACAACCTAACCCCTAAGAAAAAGATGCTTCAGAGTAGAAGGTGTTAATCAAACTGATCCAGCCCTGTGCCACGTCCTGAAGATTGTGGTGTTTTGTTTTTGTTGTGGTTTTTTTTTTTTTTTCCCCCGTTTTTTTTTTTTTGTAAAAATCACATTATATATGGTACAATACATTTGTTTTTTACAGAAAGCCTGGCGTCTAGAAATAAGAGGTAGAACTACTCATAACTATAAGTTTCCTGCTGCAGGAAAAATTCATTTTTTCTTTACAGTAATTAAAAAAAGGTTAAAAAAATTGCCAAAAAAAAAAAAAGTCGTAGGTTAGGCCCCCATAATTTAAACAAAATAATCTAGGAAAATAACACTCTTCAATGTACCTGACAGATTAAGTCCATTAAAGTGTTTCTTTAAAAAAAAACCAACAAAAAACCCAAACCAAAATTGCATAGGAAAGGGATGTTTCCAAACATGTGCTACAACGATGGCGATGGTTTGTACCTTCTCCTTTTCCTTCCCGTGTCAGCTACAAGCACAGGCTTTAAGAGCCAATTAGTATTAGCAGCACTTTCCAGCATCTTCCAGCAGTGTCGGCGAGACATCGGAGGAGCCCGGAGGGTGGTTTTGTTCTGCCGGATGATGAATGGACTGACGGACAAAGACCCATCCACAACGAGAGTAACGGCAGCTCCCCCCCGGCACGACACCCTCAGCGCTCCTGGAGAGCGCGCGGGCACCTCCGAGCCCCAGAGAAGGCAGAACCAGCCTCGGTCGGCGCGGGAGGAGGGGGCGAAGAGGGAGCGGAGGGGCTCTGCGGGCCGAGGGGCTCTGCGGGGCACCGTGGTTACCGGTGCGGGTGGGGAGCAGAGAGCGTTTGGGTATTTGGCTAGTGAGAAAAGAAATCCCGGAAAAGATTGAACGGACAGACAAATTACAAAGCAGTTTCTGTTCCCTTGCTCCTCCAGAAATAACCGTTGTCTTCAGGCTCAAGTTCTATTCTAATTTGAGGCACGACTTTTACTGGAGTTGGTGGAGGGCTGCGAAGGAGAAGGAAGAGGGGTGAGTGTGGGGACTGGCTCCAGGCCACTCCATACGCGCCCGGCCGGGCTCGGTGCAGCTTCCCAGTGACCAAACCCCGCGGAATAGCAATCGTGAACAACTTGGGAGAGAAAACCAGCATTTTACACACCAAAGAGAGGGGTGACTGGTGTAAACTGGGAAAACTGCAGATCTGGGACTTATTAGGCCACTTGATCAAGGGTGTCACGTCTAGAAACGGAACAACCGCCCGACTCCCAGCACCAGTCCCTTGCCTTAGCTCATAAAATGCAGCTTTCTGAATGGGCACCGAGTAAATAACCTTGACAGGCAGTGCTGATATACAGCTGGGCTTCAGATAAAGCCCGTGCATCACATTTCTTAGCTTATTTTAAAGAGTTGGTCTCGACACCACTCATGTCAGGAGGCAAACCCACCAGCTGCACTGACCCAGGAGCTCAGAGTGCTTGTGCTCCGCACCAAACTGTGACCACACTCCTCCTCAGCTGCCTTTGAAATAATCGGGTTATAGCCACGGAGATTAACTTCACACCTTCTCTGACACCTGGAAGCGTGGACACTTCTTTTGACACCCCTGCCTTGGTCTAGATCTGACTCCAGGCTCTGGGAGGGCTGAGCTGGCCCCAAGCTGCGGCCGAGCTCTGAGAAATTTGTACTTAACTCTTCCTTGCTCTGATTTCAGCTTACTATTTACTCTACTTTCCACCATGGACATGGAAAAATGGATTTTCTTAAGGTGCTTTTTAAGTTTCCTCCACGGGGGACGGAAACTTTGCCTCATTGACTTTCCCTGCACCGCATCGTGGGCGAGAGGCCTCTGAGGAATCAGGATCAAAAGCATTTTTTTGGCGCTTACCTTGGCATGGTGCATGACTGAAGGAAAGGAATCGTATCAGCACGACGTATGGCGTTCAAGGAATGTTGGTGATTTTTCTCCTGTCGGGGAGGGAAGAAAGTCTGGTTTGTCATTGCCTGCAGCACTGATGGCTCCTCAAGCCCAGCCTCAGTTTCTCCACCATACTCTCATCTATTTGGCAAAGCTTTTTGACCGCTGACTGCCTGCCGGAAGGATTTCACAGCTTGTAAATAAAAATACTCAATTTCTCTCCCCTCTTTCTCCTCCGAGATAAAAAATCTGCAAGTGTCAACACGACCAAAAGACTTCCCAGGACTTTCACCACCTTTAGGTCTGGACACTTACCTTTTATCTACACCTCTTTGGTAACCCTTGCGCTCCTCACTGTCACACCCAAACGCCTCGTCAGAAAATAGTTGGCTGTTTTATCTAGTCCAAGGACCTGATTTTAATTTCTTTTTTTCATCATTTCTAATTAAAACCCAGCAAATCAATTACTGGATTATTAAAAATGTCCACATATGCAACCCAACAACTGCTCTGCTGCCGGGTGATTCACCCCGTGCTGTCTCAAGGGGCCTTCTGACAAATAGCCTTGTGGCTGAATCAACTTTTCCTTAACCATTTTTACCTTAAACTTGTTGAAAACAGTGCATCTGACCCTAAAATCCTGCCCAATGACACTTAGGATACTATTTGTTGTTGGCACATCGGGGCGTTTTCACAGAGAAACGAGGAGGATCCGTTTGGTCGCCCGAGGCTGGTTTTGCTCATTTTCCTTCTCGACAAATTGCTGAGAAGATCTCAATTATCAGGGAAAGGTCTTTTTCCTCTTTGGCCTTGCTTTAAAATGCCAATCTCCAGGTGTTTCCTTACCTAAAACCCACCAAGCAACGCTTTGGGTTGCCTAGGGCATCTAAATGCCACCAAATGGCTCTGAAGCAATAATTTAAGTGTCTAAAGATGACGTTTAGGTCCTGCCCCTAGCAATCTCCAGCCTTGCAGCCGCGCTCATCTGTCACCATCCCTTGTGTTTCTCCCCTCCCGTTTCACAACAAGCCAGTGAATTTATCTCCAGGTGGCAGCCGCTGCGCGTAAAAAGGCAGCGTGAAGGCCAAAAGCTAAGGTGTGTGTGTGGGGGGTGTGTGTTGTTACTCCCTTCTTCTCACTCGAAAGACCACAACGTGACAAGTGAAAACGACTGAAAAATGAAGATTGCAAGAATCAATTACGGGTGTTAACGTTAAGATGTAAAAAAAAAAAAACAAAAACAAACCCCAAAGGCAACAGAGCAGCACAAAAGCAAATCACCTAAGAAGGGAAATACGTTAATGGTCAACTGATCACTGTTTGTGTCAGTTTAGCGCGTTAACGCGGATCAACGACACGCTTAATTTCGCTTTTAAGGGCTGGTTTGTGCAACGGCTTGGCACCTAAGGAAACAAACAGCGAGGGGACATGCTGCAAATCCAGAACACGAGGCTCAGAAGCAGGGGAATAATTAAAAAAAAAAAAAAAAAAGAATAAAAAAACCATCGGGAGGGTTAACACAAAACGGGAAATGCCAGAGAAGAGAGGAGGAGAGAGCGAGCGGCCGAGAGACTGGTTAGTAGCTGGATAAAAGCGCTTAAGCTGGAGGCACCAGAAAGACTGACATCGATTTGGTAATGGGCAAAGACAAAAAAAACCAAGCTCACAAACCCCAAATCTGTTATAAATCAGAGGCCTGAAAATTAAAAAAGAGAACAAAAAAAGAACAAGAAAAAGTACTTCTCAAGTAATAGGAAAAGATGGTTCTTTTTTAAATTATTAAAAAAAAGATAAAAATCACTCTAAATATATATATATATTTTTGTACTGCAAGTCAGAGGCATGCAAGAGGTTAGTTCTACTCACTGTCGGCAGGTTTGCTATCACTTAGGAAAGGTTCCTGCTCCATGATGTCCATTGGGATTTTAATACTTGGGACTTTTTCTGAGTAGGGGCAGTCAGACTGTGAAAGAAACGTGTAAAAGGTCTTAGAATATTTGCATTGCTCTCTCTCTTTATCGTCTCCCACAAATTAAAATCATCCTTCAACCAGTTTCTGTAGGGATGAGGAAAAGAAAAGCAGCAAAAATGAAAAAGCATCGTCCGGTTTAGCAGCCTGCTGGTTTCCACTGGTTGCCCACTGCACCCCACCTTCCCTCTCCATTCACACTACAGAAGTAAAACAGATTACAAGAATAATCTCAATCGCATTTCTACTGACAGTAAAATACTTTGTCAAATCCAGAGCTCTTGTAAGAATTCAGCGCCCCCAGCCAGCCAGGAGAAAGGGTGAACTGGTCAAGAAGAGGCACAAGTGCAGTGAAAAGCCGTACACGGGGTCCCCCGGAGTCTGGGTACCAGCAGGATTGATACCCCACTGCCTTTAACAATTAGTAGAAGGTACTTGGAATTGTTTTGCCTTTTTTTATTTTTTTTCTTACAATAAAAGGAACTTCCCATAAGCATGGAAAGGCTGCTATTGCATGACCTGCCAAAGGAAGTAAGGCGGTATTTGCCGGCAACGCAAACACATCTTTGGTCTGGGAGAGAACTGGACACGGCACCGAGCAGAACGCTGGGGTGGAGGGGGGCAGACCTCCAAGTTGGGGCAAGAAAACATTACAGAGGCCAGAGAATGGCTGTTCTTGGATTATTTCTACTATTTCTTAGCTTATTGCTATTATTTCTTAGATTGTTTTTGAAGATAACTGATATCCAGTGCAGTATTTCATACTCCAGCAGCAACACATTTCCTCAGGAGCCTTTCTGGGAGGCTGAGGGGTACGCAGCACGCAGACAGAGATGATCTGCAGAAGGGCAGCCAGGAAATAAAGCCACCCCCCCATCCCAGACCCCCACCCGTTCAGGGCCACGCTGTAAGCAGAGCCTGAGAGCCAAAGAGAATAGCCCAAGACTTTTAACCAAAAGTTGTCTGGCCTTTCTCGGGTCGTGTGGTTTTTAACATAAACTGAGAGACAAAGTCAAGGTGCCCAAGTTTTCGTGAGGCGAAGGCAGCAGCGAGCTGTGCTAATTGATGCTTTGTACAGACAAGGTGGCCCCAGCTTTGTGGGGACGTATTTCTGGAAGGGAAAGGGTGAAAATAATCAAACCCGTAACGGCAAGTTCAGGAAGCTGGTAAAAGCAAGCGCTGCAAAAAAACCCAAGAAGAGTTAAGAACCAACATCTGGCATCAATTCTCTTACCCATTTGAGCTCTTACTGTACCTGAAATTCATGAAAAGCCTGAGAAGAGAGGAGTGAGCTTATAAAATACTGGGGATACGGGAGACGTGCGCGCAGGATATGGCACTGCTGGGCTCAAGTCAGTCGAGAGGAGGGGACGGAGCCAGACCTTCGCTGACTACTCGCTATGGGTGACTTTTCTCTCGTTTGAGTTTGCACAAAGTTATCTGCTGGAGGAAACCCTCAGTCCTGGAAACCCTTGGCCCTGGAAAACCTTGGCCCGGGAAACCCTTGGTCCTGGAAACCCTCGGCCCTGGAAACCCTTGACCTCCCAGGAACAGGAGGAACAACAGGAAAGGGGAGCTTGCTGTCTGAAGTAAGGGCCAACCTTCCCAAGTCCAGCCTGGGATTTGGCTCGATCTAATCCTGTGCCATCACTTAAGAAACTCCTACTTTGGTCTCTTGTAGTGTGTGCTACTCTAGCTGGCAAATATTCTATATAACAAGGTGTTTTCTCATCGGGATACCCTGACTTAGCTGCCTTGGAGAGATCTGTTGTGTTCTTACACAGCTCTCACACAGTGGACTTGAAGGACTAAAAAGCATGCTATAACCAGGGCATCTACTGATGGGACTCGAGCTGATGCTACACCTGGCTAGGATAATGTGGAAGGCATGAGGACCACGTTTCTTCTAACCATACATGCAGTCAAAAATAGAACAGTCTAAGGCACGTGATTCTGGTCTAGTCAGGTCACCGCACTTAGCAGTGACGTAAGTGGCAGGTTTTGCTCTTTTAGGGCATATTGCAGCCTGGGGCAGGACCAAAGAGCATCCAACAGAAGGGCAGGTAGGCTTGGAAAATATTTAGGTGATAAGTGGTATTGAGAAAAAGCAGTCTTTCCTGTGACGGGACAAGTCACATCTCTTGGGGGGGCTTTTAAAAAAGAGCAATTAAAAAAATATCCAAAAAACCCCCCTCAGGATATAGTTGGAAGTAACTGAGCTGCTGGTGAAAACCACTCTGCTCCTAAAACGTAAAAGACAACAACGGGGGGGAAGGGGGAGGAGGGGATGATGAGCATGGCAGGGTGATGAAAGACATTCTAGCAAAGGGCACGACATCTCGGCAGGTTTTCTCTTGTGGAAAGTGTGATTACGTTCTTGGCAACTCAAGTACCACCTACCACAGGCTGCTGAGGTCTGAAAAAAGGAAGGCAATGGAGAGGAGGAGTTTTGTTTGGGGCCAATTTGCTGCAGCAGCAAAAGATCGAGCTGGTTGGCTTCAAAAGAGGCCAGCCTGAGAGCCACGGACTGTCCCCTGGGATTAGCTTGCTAGATATGAGTCATTTGACAAGAGCAGAAAGCTCCTTACATCGTCATTGTCACTGTCCATACTGCCCTTCTTCTTCTTCTTCTTCTTCTCATCCTCTTTCTTTTTCTTGTCCTTTTCTGGAATGACGTCATCAAGAAAGCTTAGGTCATGCTGGGAGAAGAGGTAGTCCATGGCTTTTCTGACCGCTACGAGCGCCAGGATCTGCAAAGGCAGAGAGGGACTTCTCAGTCACATTTGACCTGCAGCTGGCAACACTCTGCACGTGCTCCGTGATCCCAAGCACTTCACTTCTGGTTGTAAGTGAACAGGCAGAGAAGGCGGCCAACGCCTGGGCTGTCTTTCGTCAACCCTAAAGTCTGAACTGCGACGGCTTCGTGGCAGAATAAACGGGAGCAATGCACAGAAAATAGGATGCAATCACTTAAGAGCTCCTGTAGAGACAAAGCTCGTTTTTAACATCCGACTCACAGGCACCAGGCAAAAGAATAGAGACAAAAATAAGAGGATTTTCAGTCATATTTGGTTTCAGCCCACACACCCAGGTGGAGAGGGGCAGCCTGAGTAATGGTCTTAATAACCTTTATCTCACCGCTTTCCTAGAACGCTTTAGAAACCAGACAAGGCCCAAACTGTGCCCTCAGAACCTGCAGAATAAAGTTTTCTAGGGTTGCGGCTGCAAAAGACTGCAGGGAAAGCTTTTTCAGCACAAGCCTGCCCTCGACTGCTGATTTTTAACACCCTTCTATATGAGCATGTGTCCCAGCACGAGCAGACGGAGGATTTTTTCACTCACATCATCTTCCCTCTCCTCATTTCACCAGCACCAAACGCTTCTCCTTGTTCTGCTTCCCGCTTCCCCTCCTTCCGTCCCTTAAAGAAGCGCTGAAGTTTGTAACTGCCCCCGCAAGTGACATTTCACTTGTCCCTAAATCTGGAACGAGGTGACGCTGGGCCCAGATTTCTTCAGAGAGTTTCATAAAGCCCTGACTTTGCAGCAGTCTGACCCGGGCTCGGGGTTTGACGCCTGAGGCAAAGTGTCCCCGCCAGCTCCCCCTGACGCTTGCTCGGTTTTTACCTGGGGTAAGCGCCTAATTGTGCCCGGGGCTCCGGTAACAACGTGAACTGATGTCCTCCGAGGGCAGGCGCCTGACTCAGTATTGTCTTTTTACTCAAGCTGAAGGAAAAAGGCATTCTTTCTGTTTTGCTGCTGGTTCAGATAATCCCTTCCCTCCCTTTGGCACACCTCACAGCAACGAGCCTGCCTTGGTTCCGTCCTTTTTGCTATGTAAAAGCAAGGGGGACGTTTCCTGCATGGTAATTAGCGCAGACTAGAAGAGGAAAACCATGCACCTCTCCTTCGTTCACGCACCTCAAGGAGAAAAGAGGGCAATTCTCACCTTGGCAGCCAGGGGAGGTCACGACTAACAACGCTTTTCTGGAAAAAAATTAACTTTCCAGGCTCGTTTTCCAATGGATTATTTTTGCCAAGGCAGCCAGGGCAACGCTGACCCCCTGCAGCCGTACAGCGGGGCCCCAAGGCAGAGCACCGAGGCAGGGGGAGGCTGGATTGACCATGTGGGAAGGAAGGGGAGGGGTGGGAAGGAGACCGTCCCCTACCATGACGGGGAATATGATGGCGGCCACGGTCGACTTGAGGATCCAGAGGAGGGCCAGGCACACCACCTGCAGGAAGGTGAACAGATGGACCCTGCGCAGCGGGACGTGGCGCAGGTAGATGAAGTCGGGCTGGTGTTTGAGAGGCATCAAAAGCAGCTTCAGACGATCCATGAACTGGAAAGGAAAGGAAAAGAAAAGGGTGTTTAGATGGAACCCAGGACAAAAAACCAGAGAGACAAAAGCACGCTGTGAAGCGTGACCGGGAAGCAATTTGCTGTCTTTCATCAAAAAAACCCAACAGAAAACCCAGCCCAGCTCCCCTGGCCTGACCCGTGCTTAACGCAGGGTGGGCTAAACATGGTAGCTTAGTCATCTCGTGGTGGTCCCAGGTCCACACTGTATCTGGCAAT
>JANHGN010003413.1:14109-25436 GCA_024605025.1 Megaceryle maxima | reverse complement strand
CCAGCTCTCCATTCTATACTCAAAAGCATCACCTGAATACCTCTGTTTTCAAAGAGAAATCTAAGAGAAACACAAAGGTCAGTGATTCAATTCTACTCCTTAGAAATATTCTGGTAAGGCAACTGTGGGAGCTGTTACATGACAGAAAAACTGCTGCTTTCTATGGACCAGAATAAGACATTTCAGGTGTACAGGCTCTATCAGAAGCCAAGCTGTAATGTTATATGTTTCTTGGGTTTGCTTTGGGTTAATTATTGCAAGCAGCTGCTGGACCAAGCAGTGGAGAAGGACTGCAGCTCTGCGGGGACACAGCTGGGATAAACAACCAAACCAGCAAATAGCATACTTGATATCATACTGAGTCATGCCCACATGAGAGCTGGCTTATGGTGGTGGTGCTTGTTTTCAATTTGCTTTAGTGTGGCTGGAGCAGGGAAAGCTGTGTGTCTTGGTTTCAGGTAGAGCTTTTCCTTGTTTCTATTACTCACTTTGTGCATCATTTCATTAGTAGTACTGTTGTTTTTTCTCTCTTTGTGTTGTTTTGTGAAACTGTCCTTATCTTAGCCCACAGAGTCTCACTTTTTTTTTTTTTTTCTTCTTTTTTCTTCCTCCCAAGTCTCATTCCCATCCCACAAGAAGGGATGTTGGAGGGTGGAAGCAGTGGGTAAGCAGCTGCCTGGTGTTTAGCTGTCATCAGAGGTTAAACCACAACAATGTGTTAAAATAGAAGTATTTTTAAGGATTTTAGCTGCAATGCATTTCAAGTCATAAGAAGCTGGAGGATATCTGCCCTTCAGGCTGCACGCCACCTGAACAGAGAGACAATGACAAACTATGACCTGAAAACACTTGTTATGTGCTCTCCCTCACAGGCAGACAGAACCTTTCTTCCCTCTAACAACTCGCAAACATTGGATCCTCCAGCACTGAAAGGAAAAGCAAATTCCATACCACAGAAATTAATTTTGAGATTTGATTGCTCCAGGGGCTGACACTAGGGCTGGAAACAGACTGGAGTTCCTAAGCTGCTCTTCACTGGCTGCCAGGATACATACCCTGACCCCAGAGATGGCATCTGAGCTCAGGAGCAATCTTGTCCCCAGAAGGCAGCAGGAGGGGGAAGGGAGGAGGGTCCCAGCAATATGGATCCAACAGCATTGCAAAAATCAGGGACACACACAGAGAGCACTAATCAGTGCTAACACAAGGACTACAGGCATTCCTGCTTTCATATTTCTGATCCTAGAGGGACAAAGGAGCCATTTCCAGAGAAAATGCAAAGTCACTCCAGCTTTGTTCCTCATGTCACAAAAATCACTGTCTGTCAGCTCTAAGTGCAGGGTCCAAGAGCTGCTGCTTTGCACAAGACTTCCTCTGATCAGCCCTGCTTGTCAGCACCAGCATCTCCCCCTGTCCTGCTTGAATGCTGAAAGACAAACCTATTCATAGTAAACTCGATGTGAAAATATCCATTGACAGCAGAGACTCTGAGCCTAATGCAAAGTCCACTGAGGTCAACTGACAGAAAAATGTTGAAGCAGAAGACCCCTTCCCAAGAAGAGCTCTGTGCAATTGCAACTGTGGACCAGCCCAGCTCTCCATGCAAACCACCTGCAGGCAAAGCAGCAGCCTGCCAGCCCCAGAGTGCCAAAATGTGGGCAGTTTCCTGAGTGACAACCACGCAAATGGTTAATAATGAGGTGATCTGTGTATCTGGAATGATCTGTGCTTGGCTGCAAACTATCTGTCTCTCAGCCTGGAAGATATGGGTGGAAAAGCTCTTGGTCTGGAGAGAGAGCCTAGGCAACACTGTGCCATTGGTTTCTAAGGGAAGTGGAGTTCCCATACTCCGAAGATCAGACTTGAGTGGTTGTCACGGTTTAGGGTCAGGGTGGCCCCTTGGACCCACAGGAGGAGTAGTGTATGGATGCAAGGCTGAGACATAAAGAACTTGCTGGGTGGGCATCACTGGGTGGAGCTCTGTGATCAAGTTCTCCAACCCACTCAAGTAAAACATGCAGCTGGAGTTGTAGCATTTGGTTTCTCTGTACAGTGACAGCAGGAGCCCTCAGCTACTTTCCTCTTTCATGTGCTGCTTGGGGCTGGTGGTCTTTATCTGCAGGTTCCCTGTCCATGGCATTCCAACATGGCCAGAAGACCTTCTGTCCTACTCCAGCAGCTAATCCCACCTCTGAGATGTGGTAGGTCCCATCTCAAAACTGACAAGATACCAGAGCAGGGGATCATTAATCAGAGATATATTAGAAGATGCCCTATTCTATCCCAACTCCTACAGTGATGGGGCAGACAGCATCCTACTTGGTGCACACTGCATAGTGCAGTGCACCGGTGACAGTGATCATAATATGCTGGGAATAGTGATTTGCACCAGCTCTCCTCCCTGCCACTTCCAGAACATCCAACAAGATGCATATCAGAAGAATTTGACATGGTCCCATCCTTGAGTTGAATTAGAGCCCATGATCATGTCCCTGGCCAGCACTGAGAGAAAGCCTTGTGCCTCACCAAAGATCCATATTTGGACTTGGTAAATTGTGCTTGCCAAAAGCAGAGGAGGGAGCAGGAATGAGAGACCCCAGGGCGATGCAGCTGAGACAGGAGCTGGACACGGGGGCTCACCAACTCAGATTCATTTCAAAATTATTTTCCAAAAGGGACTCACAGATAATTTAAATGTGATTTCTTTTTGGAAATACCTGGAGTTCTATTCTGCATCACATAACAGACTGAGGGGCAATTCCAGTCTTCATTCAGTGCCAGTTATCACTGTGATGATCAACAGTTCACAGTGCAATAAGACAAGTCGTAGGGTTTCCTCTAAATCTTGCTATTGAGAGTGATTACTTGACCTTGGGTAATGAATTAGTCCTATTATACAGCAGCTGGCAAAGGAGAAGCAAATCTGCTGCTCAGACAGCTCATTACATGGGCAGAGCTGGAAATGCTCAGCCATGCACTGCACACAGAGCCTGCAGCAGGACTTTTAAACTGAATTCTGCACACAGCACACACAATCCTCTGGGACTGCAAAATATGCTACATTCATCAATCCAATTTCTGGTTATCCCTTTCTGAGTTAAGCATTTTCCCACCTCTTAGAAATATAATTGCCCTTCTGTGCAATTTCTACATGACACTTTGGTATCAAATTCAAACTGTGTTAATTCTTCATTGTCTGCCACCACTTCCAAACTCTGTCACACCAAATGTACATTGTTCTCCAAATTCTTCCATATTAATTATTCTTTCTCCCCCATGATCAAAAGCTTGCCAGGTTTTCTATGACCAAGCCTCACTTCTGCAGCAACTGAAACTGGCCTTTTCACACACCAGCCTATCACTGTAGTCTAGCTTTGTGGAGCATGGCTCAAGGAGCGCGTGGGCACAAAACTGATGGGTTTTGTTGCGGAAACATGAATAAAAGTGCTACGTAAGTGAATTAGACATCACAAAGACAAAGCAGATCCAGGCAGCCAATTTAAAAGAACATTCTGAAAATGCTTATAGATTACCAGAGTCAAAAAAAACCCAAACAGAATGACAGTATACACTCAAAGGTGGGTGCTGGTCTCTTCTCCCAAGTAACAACTGATAGAACAAGAGGAAATGGCCTCAGTTTGCACCAGGGGAGGCTTAGGTTGGACATTACAAAAAATTTTTTTACTGAAAGGGTTCTCAGTCCCTGGAACAGCCTGCCTAGGGAAGTGGTTGAATCACCATCCTGGCTGTGTTTAAAAGTCGTGTTTAGGGACATGGTTTAGCAGTTACATACAGAGTAGTGTTAATGATGATCTTGAAGGTCTTTTCCACACTAGATGATTCTGATTCTACAATTCAATTGCAATGTTATAGCCATGGTGGCACAAGTATCTGTGTGACATACTTTTGGGAGTGCTTATATCTTCTGTTAGACCAACTATCACAAGCATGCTTGTGAAAACATAAATACCTTTCTGTGAAGACTTTCAGAAGAGAATAAGCAGTCAAGGAGTGTGTAAATAAAGTTTAAAAAAATAAAAAAATAATTAAAAAAAAAAAATCCCAAACTGATAAGACAGAGAATAAGGAGCAGAAACAAAGACATTTAATCTTCCTCAGGTCAAAAGTCAACTGCAAAGACCTGATGCTGCTGCTTACTCCTTAAAGCAACTCTAGAAAATGAGAGTGTGAAATGTGTTGTAAATATATGCAAGTTACATATGACTTTTACATGAGGATTTTTTACATGAGGTAAAAGCCTGAAGAGTTTCAGTAGGTCTTCAATGAACAGGTAACATGTTAACGGAGGGCTACAAGGATGATTAAGGGATTGGAACACATGCCTTATGAGGAAAGGCTGAGAGACATGAGGCTCTTTAGTCTAGAGAAGACTGAGAGGGGATTTGATAAATGTTTATAAATATCTGAGGGCTGAGGGTCAAGAGGAAAGGGACAGCCTCTTCTCACTTGTGCCCTGCTACAGGACAAGGGGGAATGGATGTCAGCTGGAGCACAGGAGGTTCCACCTTAACATGAGGAGGAACTTCTTTACTGTAAGGGTCACAGAACACTGGAACAGGCTCCCCAGAGAGGTTGTGGAGTCTCCTTCTCTGGAGATTTTCAAAACCCACCTGGATGCATTCCTTTGTGACCTGTGCTAGATTGTGTGATCCTGCTCTGGCAGAGGGGTTGGACTCAAATATCTCCAAACCCTGACACTCTGTGATACTGTGATATTTTTACCCTCATTTTCTCAGTAAGTGGGTTACTGAGATGCTACCACGTGGTGAGCACCATAAAAGCTCCAAATTCTCTATAGAAGATCTTATGATCTCAAGGATGCACAGTTGTAGCAACAGAAGTATTGATGGTCACAGGGAGAAAGCATTCACCTAATGAAAAAATAAAAAAAAAAAAGAAGCCTAGTATGAAAAGACTGAGTTGTGAGGTTTTTTTATTAAACAAAGAAATGTACACCTGAAATGCAGTGATAATGGAGAGTTGGAAATAGCATGATCAAAACAACTCATGAGAACATGACTTTGAACATAGAATTTTGATAGGTGGGGCTATGGTGTTGTCTTGTCCCACTCAGTGGACAACGAGGCAGGTAATCTTTGTGATCCCACAAAAGAGGCTGTTCTTGCATAGCTGGGCCGCCAGGGCAGCAGATTCACAACAATGTTTTCGAGGAACAATAACAAAACAATTTATTAGTTCTCCTTAATGAAACAATCAGCCAGTGGTGTGGATAAAGGTGTTATTTTTATAGGCATGACTAAACTTTGATGAAAAGGAAGAAAAAGTTATCAGAAAAGAGGATAAGATAGGGGGAGTGAGAGAGTGAGTAGGAAAGAAAGAGAGAAAGTTATAGAGAAAAGGTTATCAACACTGGATCAGTCCAAGTCTTCAGTTCTTTGGTGGTGGGTGCACACCAATTAATATTTTTCTGTCCCTTTATACCCTTGAGATATCTGGATGGCATTCCCAACTTCCACAGGAAGTGGTGATTTGCATGAGCCCCATGAGCTAGAAGCAGTGTGGTCTGCTATCTGCCTCCCCCACAGCGCAGTCATCAGGAGCACTTAACTGAAAACAGTCCCACCTATGCAGAACTTACCTCTTCCGTTTGTTAAAGCATATCTCCAAGGAACCAAAGGAGGAGCACAGAGACATTGGGAGCAAACAACACTTCTTCCCTCCAGACAGGTCTTTCTTATCACCACACAAGGTTTGAGGCACACTATAGGTGTGTCCAGAATACCTTATATTCTCAGGTAGTCAGCAAGGCATAAAAGGTTTAGAAGAGTAAGTGATTTGGTTAGCTAGATAGATAGCAAATGTTGTAGAGAAGACATATATTTTAATAATTCAAATGCATACAGGGAGTAAAGGAAGGACTGTTCAAAGTGTTATATTGAGGAATTGATGTATTCATTGCATCAATTGGAAAATAGGATATTGGTTTCTATCACACTGGAGATGTGGAATTTAAAATTTTAGAGAATAAATAATGGACTTTGTTTTGCTGCTACTGAGTTGGAGAGAACTGTGTAAGAGACAAAGTGGGCAAAGCTGGGACTGAGCTGTGAAACAGAGAAACACACTTAGAAGCTATAAACGAAAACTAATTAGAAGACCCATGGGGGATTCTATAAATAAATAAATAAATAATTTGGAGTGAAGAGACAGAAGAGAAAGCAAAAAGTCCTGAGGAGTGAGAAGAGGCAAAATCCAAAAGAGAGCATTAAGGAAGACCTAAACTGTCCCAAAACTAAGGCAAAGTCCAGACCGGAGGGGGTCTGAACTAATTTCTTCCTAGATATGTCTAATTCTACAAGAAGACTTGCAGGCAATCATCAGTTTACTTTTTGAGCTCCTGAACAGAAAACACAGCTAGTGGCACACAACCAGCAGAAACAAATAATAGTATTTCTGTTACATCAAAGAGATGTGTTTTGCTTTTCTTGTAAGAATATTAAGTTCACTGATGTTAGTATGTTCAGCCCAGAGTAAGTCCCCTGAATAATAGGAAATTAAACCAAAGAGACAGGAATGAATTCTGAAGTAATTTGAAGACTACCACTTGTTTGGAGACAATCAGTAAATTAAAAAAAAAAAAAAAAAAAAAAAAAAAACAACCAAAAAAACTTTAACAATGTCACTAAGACAGCCTGTTGCTGTTAGCTTTCATGTTGTGATTGTTCCTCAGAATCACACTGAGTGACTGTTAATTGGAAATTACTTCTGAGGAAAAGATAAGGAAATATATATACAGACCTCATGTCATAGAATAGTTGGCCAATATACATGATGGCGGCCAGCAGAGGAGCTTAACATGGGGAGATTACTTCTGTGGCTTGATCAGTGACAGCATCACTCCACCACTGATACTGAGAGAGGCAGGGAAGGAATCAATGAGAAATTAAATTGAAAGGTTAAACAAAAGACTGAAAGAGATTGGAACATCAAATGTGACTAGAAATGGAGATTAAGAAGGACCAAAAAGTGGTGAAGAGGAATTAAGAGGATCTCAGCAAGATAAACTGGGTAGAGGGAGAGTCAAATTATGGAGGCAAGAAAAATACATAGCTGGCAGAAATGATGGTGTTAGAAACACAGAGCCAGATCATCTAATAACCAGACAGAATGTTGTCAGTATGCTGTTCTTTAATATAATTCAGCAAATTTACCTAAAATTCCCTGCAAAATGTGTGTCGGTACTACCTAATGATGTTTGTGTGTGGATTATAAAAGCTAGGTACTGAAGCTGGACCTTGTCCTCATAAGGCATATGTTAGTGTATTTTTTTAACTCATTCGCCCTTATTCCACAGCCCAGTTTTGTTTAAAATAAAATTTAAAAAATCATGGGGAAAGCACCATGCTATTTTGTATGATGCTATTTCCTGAGCAAATCTGTTCATCTTCTCTAATCACATTCTCTAGAGACTTTCAAAACCTGTCTGGACACATTCCTGTGCGATATGCCCTAGGTGATTCTGCTTTGGCAGGGGGGCTGGACTCAATGATCTCTAGAGGTCCCTTCCAATCCCTAACACTCCATGATACTATGATTCTATGTTTTATGTGTAGTCATCCTGGAGAATAATTATGACATCTTGCTTTCATATATATTATTGCTGCCCAGGAAATACCTCAAAAAAGGAAGTCATTATCTGAGTTTGGCAGTGGAGAACTGGAAGAGACTGTAACAGCTGCAGTTCTTAACACTGATCTTAAAATCTCCATGTGCTATTTTGGTTTCTTTATCCCACATTAGGAATGAAATAAAGTATTAGGGTACATGCACATAGCTAACATTTTAGATTTTATATTGAAATGACTGTTTCATACTGCAATCTGAAGTTGCTACTAAACAGGTTTACATTTTTAATGTGGAGTATGAGATAATTTTTGTACTATCAGTAGATATCATAGGATCACTCTGCTGAGACCTTCAAAAGCGCTGTCATGGGAACCACGTCATAGCCATTGTAATGACCAATTTGATGTATGAGTTGGATGAGCAGTAAGATAGATTGAAAACTGGCTGCATGGCCAGGCCCAGAAGATGTCACAAAGTCTAATTGAAGGCTGGTAACTAGCTGTGTACTCAGTACCAGGTCCAATCCTATTTTATAACTTCATTGATGATCTGAACAATGGGACAGAGTATACCTTCAGCAAGTTTGCAGATACCAGATGGGAAGGAGTGGCTGAGATGCTTCAGGGTTGTGCTGCCACCCAGAGGGACCTTTCTAGGCTGGAGAAATGATCTGACAGGAACCACATGAAAGTTCATTATAAAGCAGTGCAAAGTCCTGCAGCTGAAGAGATACAACCCCAGGTATCAGTATATGCTGGGTCTGCCCAGCTGGAAAGCAGCTTTGCAGAAAAGGACCTGGGATACTGATGGACACCAAGTTGACACTGAGTCAACAATGTTCCTGTGGAACAAAGAGGATGAATGATATCCTGGGCTGCCTTACGCAAAACATTGCCAGCAGGTCAGGGGAGGTGATCCTTCCCTTTTGCTTAGCACTGGTAAGGCCACATCTACAGTACCATGTCCAGTTCTGGGCACCTTATTACAAAAGAGACACACACATACAGAGAAGAGTCTGGCAACTAGCCACAAGGATTATTAAGGGACTGAGGAAAGACAGGACAGTCTGAGGGCACTGAGAATGCTCATCCTGGACAAGAAATGATCTATCACAGGGATATTTCAATGTGTATAAATACCTGACAGGTGTGTGCAAAGAGGACAGAGTCCAGCTTTTCTCAGTGCTGCCTAGTGACAGGGCCAGAGGCAATGGACACAAATTGAAACAAGAGGTTCCTCCTAATACCAGAAAACACTTTTTCACTGTGAGGGCAACTGAGCACTAGCACAGGTTGTCCGGAGAGGTTGTAAAGTCTCCATCCTTGGAAATACTCAAAATCCTTCTGGACATGGTCCTGGGAAACCTGCTCTAGGTGGCACTGATTAAGAAAGATGATTGGACAAAGTAACCTCCAGAAGTCCTTGCCAACCTTAACCATTTTGTGATTTTGCTTCCATGTTCTGGTGAAAATTCTGTGTTTTCTATAAAAAATGAAGAGTAAAACTATTTCAATGTTATGACAGACATTTTCAATGAAGTTTTATTGTTTTCTGTGAAAAGTAAAATTTCATGATGGAAAATAATTTTTAAAATAAACCACATTTCCAGGCCAAGTTTGTATGGAAAGTGCTTGCTTGCTCTACTTTTGAAGAACTTTACAGTGTTGGCTATGATGAATTATTTGTATTTGTAAAAACAAACCAAAATAAAATATTAAAAGGAGAAGTCAAATTCTAAAAGTTAGGAAAGATCACTAGAGTCATCCATCTAAGGTAATGTACCCCTTCCTGTACATGTGCACATCTATAATCTCCCCTAATTTATCCAAAGGAATGCCCACAACAGGAAAGCAAAGTCTGCAAAACATGCACTTCAGTAACAGAGATGGGTGCTTTTCATAAGGAAAAGGGAAGATCTCAAGCTTAAGTAGTTCAGTGATGCCTCAGAAAATTGCTTCCCAACTCTGTCTCTTTCCCCAGGTTCACACACAGTGCTAGGCAAAATATCAGAACTAACTTCTGGTTTTTTGCTTTCTGAATGTCCAGACTGCCAGCAGAGTAAGGGTTGAGCACTTCCAGTTGAGCTGAAAGTATTATACTCTTAATAACACAATGATGATAATTGCTCTGCAAAATCAAAATCCCCTCTAACTGGTGAGATCTTACACTTTGGAACGTTATTTGTTTGGGTTTTTTAATGGGAATAATATCTACTTACCACCCTGTGAGGTTTTAAAGACGCATCTTCACACATCTGGGGTGAACTGTGTAAGAAGTGCTCAATACTTCACACAGAACAAGAACTAGAGTTACAGCAATAATACTTGAATATCAAAAGAAGACAAGAAAAGTAGTCCTAAATAATTGTACATCCTTGCAATGAGGAAGCAGAGTTGTGTTTACAATTACAGTGTAATTTGGTACTGGAAGGTCATGTAACATAATGTAAATGTGAATCAGGCTGAATAAGGCAATGCTAAGATTCTCAACTTTGCAACCTTAATATCTTTTTACATAGGACTTTTGGTTTGTGGAAGTGAAATAGTTAATAACTCATAGGGATTTGCAGGCATCATTAGAAAAGAAATATTTGCAAATTGGTCTTGTCTAAGTCAGCACAATTTAATTAACAAAGGAGGGAATTATTTGCAAAAGAATGCCTAGGGCTTCCTGGTCTGGCTGTCTAGAGCCTCTTTGTCTGAAGATTGCAATTACTACAGTTTTTATTACATTCTGCTTACTTGTCATGGTTTGATGAATAGTTGTATGACCTAAAGGTAGGTAAATATTAACTACCTCATTTGGAAAGAGCTGCTATCAGCAAAGTCTGTCACTACTGCTCTGTGCTCTCTGCTGCAGCTGTGATAATAACCTGCTTCTGTTCCAATCTGATCACAACTTCATTCCTATTATAACAGGCTTTACAAGAGTTTAATATCAATTTTACACTTCTTTAATACCTATACCAGTAGTGTCATAACATTTATTTTAAGTAACCCATATGTATTTTCTTTCAAGGTTAACTTTGGCATCTTCTTAAAAATTCTCAGGATGCTGATTTCCAAACTAAAAGCTCAGCAAATGAGTTTTCATGACTACAAATACAGGTATGTAATAAATAACAATGAAGTACTGTTCTATTTTTTCTCAGAAGGTTGTCAGTTTCCCCTTACAGATAATATATTTACCTACTCCACCAGGTGTAACAGATATTCAGAATATAGAATCATTCTGTTTGGAAGAGACCTTCATGATCATCAAGTCCAACCATTAACCCAACACTGACAAGTCCACCATTAAACCATGTCCCTCAGCACAAAACCTAAATGGCTTTTAAATACTTACAGGGATAGGAATTCCACCACTGCTCTGGACAGCCTGTTCCAGGCCTTGACAACCCTTTCAAGGAATAATATTTTCCTAATATCCAACCTAAACCTTCCCTGGTACAACTTGAGGCAGTTTCCTTTTGTCCTATTGCTTGTTACAGGGGAGAAGAGACTGACCGTCACCTTGCTCCATCACCTCCCTCCTTCCAGGGAGTTGTAGAGAGCAAGAAGGTCCACCCCGGGCCTCCTTTTCTCCTGTTCTAGCTGAACAACCCCAGGTCATAGAACCATAGAATGTTAGGGGTTGGAAGAGACCTCTAGAGATCATCCATTCCAAACCCCTGCCAAAGCAGGAACACCTAGGGCATGTCACACAGAAATACATCCAGA
>JANHGN010003413.1:0-14009 GCA_024605025.1 Megaceryle maxima | reverse complement strand
ACAGAACACTGGAACAGGCTCCCCAGAGAGGTTGTGGAGTCTCCTTCTCTGGAGATTTTCAAAACCCGCCTGGATGCATTCCTGTATGACCTGTGCTAGATTATATGATCCTGCTCTGGCAGGGGGGTTGGACTCAAAGATCTCCAAGGTCCCTTCCAACTCCTGACACCCTGTGATACTGTGAACATCACAGCAAATAAATTACAATAGTGATAAATGCAAAATATTATATGTGGAGGTAATAACTGGTATCCTACAAGTATCTTTCACATCCCAAACAATGTCCACCAGCTCAAAGTTCCTCACTCTGTCTTCCAGAAAATCTGGTCCTTTGGCAGCCCAGGGAGCTCTCAGGAGAAGGGAGATGCTTCATTTTAACCCCTTCCATGCTCCCTATTCAACTACTGTAATTTTCCTCAACAGTTTCCTATAACAGCATCGTGGGTAAGCTCAGGAAGTGTGGGTTAAGAAGAGCAGTGAGATGGATTGACAACTAGCTGAACAATAGAGCCCAGAGGGTTGTGATCTGTGGTGTGCAGTCCAGTTGGCAATAGGTAGCTAGTGGTGTTCCCTAAGGGTCAGTTCAGGGTTCAGTCTTATTCAACACCTTCATCAGTGACCTGGATGAAGAGATAGAGTGTACCCTCAGTAAGTCTGATGATGATACTAATCTGAGAGGAGTGGATGATACAAGAGAGAACTGTGCTGCCATCCAGTGAGAGCTGGACACACTGGAGAGCTGGGCAAAGGTAAACCTAATGAAGTTCAACAAGGATAAGTGTAGAGTCCTACACCTGGGGAGGAACAACACCATGTACCAGTACAGGTTAGGGGTAGACCCGCTGGAAAGCAGTTCCATGGAGAGAGACCTTGGAGTCCTGATGGACAGTAAGTTATCCATGGAACAGCAATGTGCCCTTGTGGCCAGGAAGGCCAATGGTATCCTGAGGTGCATAAAGAAAATAGTGTCCAGCAGGTTGAGGGAGGTTCTCCTCCCCTCTACTCTGCACTAGTGAGACCACATTTGGAGTATTGTGTTCAGTTCTGGTCTCCCCACCTCAAGAGGGACAGGGAAATACTAGAAAGAGTCCAATGGACAGCTATTAAGATGATTTAAGGGAGTGGAACATGTCTTTTATGGGGAAAGGCTAAGAGACCTGAGGCTGTTTAGCCTGGAAAAGAGAAGACTGAGAGGGGATCTTCTTAATGTTTACAAATATCTGAAAGGTCAAGTAGACATGGCCAGTCTCTTTGCAGTTGTACCCTGTGATAGGATGAGGTGTAATGGTCACAAGCTGAAACACAGGAAGTTCCACCTCAACATGAGGAAAAACTTTTTTACTGTTAAGAGTTTCAGAGTCTGTGAATGAATGCATGTGAGAAGGGTAACAGAGGCCATGAGCAATGCTGAAATGACAGAAAACACACTGCAGGTTCAGTAAGACATCAAATTTAACTCTGAGCTAACAGATCTGCCTCTCAAAGGAAGATTTTACAGGGGTTTTAAGTAAAAGATAGGGACAAATACAGGAAGATAAAATGAGCAGTTTGGGACTTTATATTATGATGTGCCTCTGCTCCCTCCTCATTGTCACAACTTTCTTCCTTTTACCCTGGTCTTGCTGAATGACTAAGAGTCAGTGCTAATTGGACTACTTGAGAATTACAGGCTGTGTACCCAGCCCAGAGCAAGCTACTGCTTTCTTCACTACATAACACGCTTTGCAGCATTGCCACAGCTCTGGCAGTTCCACCAGCAATGCTGCCCAGCTCTGGATCTAGCATTGCAGCAACAAGTGGCATTACAGCTGGGCTGGAGAGACTCTCAGCAGCTTTCATACCAGCTGCATGCCCTCCTTGCTTCGGAGCACTCTGTAGGACCTCCATGGAAAACTTACATTCCTTCCTTAAGAACCTTGGCTGGATCCATCCTATGATACAAGCAGCCCAGGACTTCACAAGATTTTTTATTTTTAATTACCTTTTACTGAGCTTTTTTTCCTCCATGAAAAAACAATTGACAGGGCAAAAGAGCTAATCAACAGGAGCACATCAAGTGATAGCAGATGAAACAGATATTATTTAAATTATTTTATTCCTAACACACAGATGGAGACTGCAGGAGCAGAGGTGCAGAGGGCTATCACAAGCTGCCACAGAGCTGCGAAAGCCCTGGGAGATCTGTGCAGTTAAAGAAACTTGGTGCTCAGACCAGCACTGAAAGACCGTGATGCTTTTGCTGCTAGTATCACAGTGGGAATATCTGTGGTTCAAAAACAGTCTGCACAATATATTCTTACCAGCTATGAATGTAGGAAGAAGTGCCAGACAGTTCTCAGATCATGTCAAAGAAAGATTTTCAGCCTTTGGGTCTGCACTCATCTAGGGGTTTAATGATCACTGCCCAAAGTCACCTGCCAGTCAGCCTAAATTCACTCCAAAGGGGCCCATACCAACAACTCAATACTGAAGGGACAGCTCACAAATGCTGAAAAAGGTGTATGTTAAAAGGCACTCGCCTGTTCCACTGTTGGATGTGTTCTACAAAATGCAGAATGCTCCTGAGTAACCCTTGGCATAGTACTCCTGGAACTGTCAGCAAAAGAGCAAACCACAAATGTACTAGGCTAATACAAAAGCTATTTTGATAGCATAATGTGGAAAAACTTATTTTAGTACCAGCAAAAAACTTTCTTTGTTATGACATACACCTGTAAAAGGAGTGCTTCCCAGAATTGTCACCACAACATGTACAGAGCAACCAGCCCGTCTAGAGACCATGGAGTACAGCCTGCTGTCCTCCTCAACAAAAATCAGTGCACTTCGACTGCTATGGCTGGTATGTGAAGGGCTCTTGCTGGCCCAGCCCTCTCTCATGCCTAACCCCCCTGCTGCATATGCTCAGCCTGCCTGCCTGCACTGCAGACACAGTGCAAAACTGTAGAGCTGATAGGTTTCCTCCCACATACTAACCCTTTACATGAGGTCCTCTTAAGAGGTTATGTTTTACACAGTGGCGTGACATCAAAAAATCCAACTACGCTAAAGCATACTTACAGTTTTCAAGACAAACACTTGTTGAAGCACCCTGTTCTTTAGAAACAGTGGCTGAATAAACTGCTGGCCTTGATTTTATGCTGTTATACACTCCGAGTGGTTCATACCACTAAAAGGGAGTGTAACATGTAATTAAATATGGCTAATGACACTTTAAACTGATGACTGTGTGCAAAGCACAGAAGGGTGACCATCAAGTCTATTATGCTTCTCTCAGATTTCCCTAGGTCCTCCTTCCCTGTCTGTAAATGTGGAGCCATGCACAGTTACTGAAAATGTGCACAGGAGGGAGCGGCTACCACAACATGGCTGAGGTTTTTGGGAGGCTTCCAGCAAATCTGCCATGTGTGCACAGTAAGGGAGACACATCCCCAAAGCACTGGATTCTGAAAAGGCTGCACAGAACAAGTGCTCCCTGGAAGTGTAAGAATCAAATACAGAAATACTGGTGTCTTATGTTAAACATTCCAAGACACATGTTGGCAGTGCTGTGGACCTGCACTCAGCAAGCTGGCTCCCCATGAGTATGAACACAGGATGAACAAGCAACATAAGAAACACCACTCTTGCTGCCCTCAGCTGAAATGTGGCCACAGCAAAAACAACTGCAACAGTCCCAAATACTTCCAAAAACGGATGCTATCTGCAATGCTGCAGCATCACATACTTGTTTTTATTGTTGTGGGACTTCTCCAAAATAGAAGAATGTCCTATCTTTGGGATTGCACTTCGTGTAAGTAGTCACTGAAATAATGAAAACAAGTCTTGTGTACCTACTCAAACATTTAAGATTCTGGTAACGTAGAACCAGGGTGCATTACTGATAATAATGTGCTCCATGGGGCATAAGGAGCCATGGATGATAGGGAATCATGGAGAATAAAACAAAGGTTTAATCTGGTTATTTAAATAATGAGTTAATTCTACTTGGCCACTTATTATCACACAGGTAAAAGTGAAGTAAGAGAGAAAACCAAACACCACCAAATCTGCCAGAATTTCCTGGTCTTGGTTCAGAGCTAAATTTTCCATTTTGTACACTAAACTAAAGCAGGTTTTTAGAAAATACTGAGTATCTGGCATCTTCTCATTATTCCTACTGTACCTTTATAAACTACATTCATTACAAAGTCCTATGTAATACATTCAGCATACATTGATTGTAACACAACACTCGAGACATTGAAGGTGTATTTTGCATCCAAGTTGGAAAATGACACTGTTTTAGAGTATCCCACACCTTCCACTGAAGAAATCACTCCTATGTTTGTCTACAGGACACATGCCCCATTAAGAGCACAAAACAAATGGGGAATTAGGAAACTAAGTGATCTTTAAATGATCTACACTTTTCATCTCTGCTGTATCTCCACCCTTAATGTGCAGGTGCAAGGCAACTCATTTAACCTTTAACCTAGAATCATAGAATCATTCTGGTTGGAAGCGGCCTTTAAGATCAAGTCCAACTGTTAACCGAGTGCTGACAGCTGACCACTAAACCACATCCCTCAGTATCACAGCTACACAGCTTTTAAACCCCTCCAGGGATGGGGTCTCCACCACTGCCCTGGACAGCCCAGGCAAGGCCTTGACAACTCTTTAAGGGAAGAAACTTTTCATAATATCTATCCTAAACCTCCCCTGGCACAACATGAGGCCATTTCCTCTTATCACTTGTTCCTTGGAAGAAGGGACTGATCCCCACCTGGTTCCAACCTCCTTTCAGATAGCTGTAGAAAAGCAATAAGGTCTTCCCTGAGCCTCTTTTTCTCCAAGCTGAACAACCCCAGGTCCCTCAGCCACTCCTCACAAGAACTGTGCTCTAGACCCTTCACCAGCTTCATTGGCCTTCTCTGGACATGCTCCAGGCCCTCAATGTGCTTCTTGGAGTGAGGGGCCCAAAACTAAATCCAGGATTTGAGGTGGGACCTCAACAGTGCTGAGTACAAGGGGACGATCACTTCCCTAAGTCCTGCTGGCCACACTAGTACTGACTGATACAAGCCAGGATGCTGGCAGTCTTCTTGGCCACCTGGGCATACACAATCTCATGTCTGTCAACCAGCACCTCCAGATCCTTTTCCACTTGGCAGATTTTCAGACACTCTTTCCCACGCCTAGAGTGTTGCAGGGAGTTGTTGTGACCCAAGTGCAGGACCTAGAACTTGACCTTTTTGAACATACTGGCATCAGCCCATAGATCCAGCCTGGTCAGATCCCTCTGTAGAGCCTCCCTACCCTCACACAGATCAACACTCCCACCTAACTTGGTGTCATCTGTAAACTTTCAGAGGGTGCCTTCGATCCCCTAATCCAGATGACTGATAAATACATTAAAGAGAAAAGGCCCCAGAATTGAGTCCTGGGAACACCACTTGTGACCATCCCCCAGCTGGATTTAACTCCATTCACCACCTCTCTTTGGGCCTGGCCATCCAGCCAGTTTTTTATCCAGCAAAGCATAAACCCATCCAAGCCATGAGCAGACAGTTTCTCCAGAAGAAAGCTGTGGAAACAGTGGGAAAAGCTTTACTAAAGTTTCTAATATCTAAAAGACAGATATCTGCAGTGAGAGCATTTTTAGAATCTCTTTGTAATGCATGGGCAGAAAGAGATCCTTACAGATAAAGCCTCCCATGACATTTTTTTTTTTTCATCTTTTAGCTAAGGATAAAGAAAAACGCCTTTAAAAGTTCTGTCCTGTGCAATTTCTGCAAGGTCACCAATATGATCACATGCATCCAAGAGCCCAGCGTCTGCAAAATCCCAACTTGTGCAGTGGACAGAAGACACACCCTTCAGTAAGACCCATCCATTTCACAGATTGAGTATTTATCATTCTATTCAGGTTTTAAATTCTACCTATAACTTAAACAGATAGCACTCCTGTGAGCAAGGCATTGTGAACTGTAGTATCACATCTCCTTACATTCTCATGGGGCTTTAAAATCCCTCAGAAACCTTTATTTAAAAGTGATCTTCTGGCAGCAAAACATAATTTCCTCACTCTTGCAATATGAGAAAATAAATTATTTAATTTCAGTTACATTTTCCAGAAATGTCAATGGTCAGATGACCAGAAGTTTCAAGTCTGTAAAGATAGTTATAGAAAGTCATGGATATGAAAAATGTCACTGAGACTAAAATGCAAAGCAGTATCACATGATTCTCACTGTCCTATCTCACAACTTTCTGACTCTGGACAAAGGTTTGCTGTTGAATCATGCAAAGCAGACTAGCCTCAGCAGCTGTGAGTGCTGGATTTTGAAAACTCTACCCTTCCCCCTGAGACAACACCCACACCAGCCTCCATCCAGAGCCTTACAAATCTCCCCCTTTGCCTTCCTTGGTCATCCCCCCCAGAGAGTCATCCCTGCACCAGAAGAACCAAACCCATCCTTGCATGCCTGGAGGAGATGCTGTCCCCTCTTCAACCACAGTTGCTGCTTCTCACCAGCACCATTTTTCAGTGTCAGTAGAATGGCCAGAATGCTTGAGGCAGTGACACAGGCATCCCTGGGCAGTGCCAGCAGGAAATGGGAACACCAGTTCCAGCCTAGCAGTTGCTCAGTCAAGTAGCTTAACTGCTAAGCTTTTAGCATCAGCAGCTGAATAACAGTTTCCTGAGCATAATACTGTGATCACTAATTAAAAACCACAGAAAGCTTTAGTACCCACAGCCTTACCACATTGGATTAAAGGACAGAGATTCCTCTCCCATCACACAAGACTACATATTGGACAATTACTTGTTCCATGGAGCATCCTTAGAAAAAAAAATTACTGGTAGCAGACACATTTGCACCTAGGATTGTCACATATTCCCCCAGTTCTTGTAGCTCTCCATGACTTTTCATGTTGAGATGATTTTTGAGTGGGGAAACAGAGGAGCGAGAGAGTGAAATAAACTCCAAAGATGTAGAACCTGCTAAGAAAGCAAAGCACCATAGCTGCATGCAGGAGGTACCAATGCCACAAACAAGGAGTTCAGGCCTCAGGTACTCACAGCCAGCTGTATACATGCCATACACCTTAATTTTCTTTGTACAGTCATCGGGATAAGCTCTGTTGTAATAGGTACCAACATCTCCTGTCTTTCACAGGATCACCACAGAATCACCACAGAACGGTAGGGGTTGGAAGGAACCTCTGGAGATCATAGAGTCCAACCCCCCTGCCAGAGCAGAATCGCCCAGGGCCAGCCACACAGGAACATATCCAGACAGCTTTTGAAAGTTTTTAAAGAAGGAGACTCCACAACTTCCTTGGGCAACCTGTTCCAGTTCACACTCACAGTGAAGAAGTTTTTCCTCATGGTCAAGTCTGTTGTACAAATTATATATCTCCAGCTGCTGCTCATGCCAGCCCTCACTGTGGCAGCACACAGCACAGCCATTGTGGTATAGCACTAACTACAGTAATGCTCATTTCTAGAACTGGATGGATATTTTCTGGGTTTTCCTTGGTCAAAATACACTCCATCACTAACATGAATAAAGATAAATATAAACCTTTTTTTTTCCTCTCTCTAAAAATAGTGGTTTTATCACAATACTGTTTCACATAAATGTTCAGAAGTTGAATTTTGTCATGAAATGGAATTGTCCTTGCTCATCAGCTGCCAAGTCTAGTTCCTCCTTAAGCACACTGTCTCCTTGGATCTTATCAGCTTAGAACAAGATGCAGTTTGTCACAGAAATCCTCTCCCCATTCTCTGCTATTGCAAAATAAATTCGAGAGATTACCATTTCTGTGAATTCTTTTAATCCTTTTTTCTCTATGACTACCTGGGCAAAAAGTATAATGCAGTATAATGTCATGCCTCCTGAAGCTGAATGTGTCATAACCTCCAAGTCCATGTGCTAGATGTCACAGGTTTAGTTACATGAGGTGAGTTACCTTCCCACCCCAGTATTACCCATCAGTGGCAGAAAAGTGTAGTGCTGACTGATGCTTGCATGTGCACCATGGATCAGGGAGAAGTGCATGATTCTTTCCTTTCAAAGTGCGTCATGGTTCCAGTAAATCAAGATGTGAAACTGCAGACAAGATCAGTGACAGATCTCAGTCCTACTCAGCCAAGCTTGCTCAGATTCCAGAGCCACCTCTATCCATGCTGGAAGCACACACTGTGCTTCATACAGAGACTTACATCTGTGGGATGACTGAAGCTATAAAAAGTGCTGAAAATTTTCAGCAGATTTGCATATGTTGCTACTGCTGCTGCTTATATAAGTGATTTCTAGCTAACCACAAATACAAAAAGCAATGCCAAAAATAGATTTTAGAACAAACTGCTTGTAAATGTGACTGAATGACACATCTCTCCACCTCTCTGAAAATAACTTCTCTAGATAAGCAGACACAGCAGCTAGTGCTTCCCCAGAGGGTCCCATGCAAAGCATCCCCTGGAGTACACACCCCAGAGGTCTAATACCACCTCACTCTCTTAAATGTATGCTGCCCTGCACCAATAAAGGCTGTGACAAACCTGAGACTTGTCCTAGGCTACTCTTAGGTCTGGAGCTGTATATATCTTTCTACATACATCACCATCACAAGCATCTCTGATGGAGGCGGGGTGAGGAGGCAGTCAGCTTCTGAGTAGGAAAGATTTTGTTGCCTTTACCTTAAGAAATTTAAGAAAACCCTCACTGTATCACATACCACATTCCATTTGCTCTACATGTGTATTCACCATGGCAGTGCTGGCTTGGAGGACTGCTCATTGCCTCTGTCTGCACAGACTCCTCTTTGCACCAGTCTGGGAAAGGCAGTTGCTTAACCTGGGACTGCAACGGTCTGGTACAGAGGGTCCCTGTACAGCTCTGCTCAAAGGGTCAAAAGGTCAAGCAAAAAATATAAAAGTACACATGAGGAAGGAAATGGTCAGAAAATGCAGCTGCTACTCCCTGACTTTCTGATCTCATAGATGACCTAGATATAAATCACCAAAGGAGGAGAGAAGGTTGAAACTGATGGTGTACCAACTCAATAGGATATGGATCACAAGCAAAAACATCTCTCCTTCCCTAAGCCCTTGTGTTTGCAGAAGGGTTTTTCTTGCTCACAAAAAAAAGCAAAATCATATGAATTTGGCAGCACTCTTTTGGATTCCTCTGGTGTCAATAGATTCTCATGTTCAGGAAATGCTGGTTAGGGGGGTTGTTTCTCTATTAACAGATTATCATGAAAAGCACAACAGTAAAGAAAGAGTACTTGGTTTCCCAGCAAAAGGAAGACAAAGGACATATTGGAAAGAGTCCAGCAATGAGCCACAATGATGATTAGGGATTGTTAAGCATCTTTTATACAAGGAAAGACTGAAAGAACTGGGACTGTTTAACATCAAGACAAGAAGGCTCAAGAGAGGTGTTATGAAAGTTTATAAAAACCAATACATGAGACAGTAAAAACTGAGCCAGTGATATCCAGTGACAGGAAGAGATGCAATGGGTACACATTAAACCAAAGGAAATCCCTTTTAAATACAACAAAAAACTGTGAGGGTAGTCAAACACTAGAACAGATTACCAAGAAAGGTTTTGGAGTCTCCATCCTTGCACGTATTCACAACCCAACCAGGCTTGGCCAGGGAAGCTGGACTAGCTCAGTGACTCTGTAAACAAGACCACAGCAGCCTCCCTGACTGCTGCCAACCAGCCTAGACTCAGAGAACCCATCTGGAACCCCATCACGGAACTAATATCCTCCCTTGCTCACTTTACTCTCTGGTTTTGATAGTAGTATGGTTTATGCTATCCCTTTTGCTCTGTAACAACTGTATCCACTCCAGAACTCACAGAGACATCTTGTTTCTGGCTTATTCCTACCACAGACTCATCCAGTACACCTCCAGCTGTCATTGCCATAAGCAGAACATCCAGCTATCACTGTTTTCTTCTAACCAATCATTGTGGTCTTACAGCAATCACAGGAGCAGGAATCAAAGGACTCCAAACATCTTTACTTCTTTATCTCCCTGTGTCTCTCTTGCCCCACATTTACTACAGTTTTGGTCCTTTCCATGATTTTCTGCGATGAATGAATTAAAAACACTGCTTTGATAGCAAAAGAACTCAGGAGGCAAAGGCAGCAACCCCTCAGAAATGCCCATCTCTAGCACTGATGTTCATTTCCCACAAGTCATCTTCATGTTTTTCTCAGAGCTGTCCAACTGCACATTTGCCATTAAAACCCGTTCTGGTTAACGCACCAGCCATGGATACCTACTTTTGTTTGCAAGAGCCAAGAGCTACCACTCAAAGGTGAGTGCACACAAGGAGGAAGGGCCTGCCCTATTCTTCATTCCTGGATAAGCCAGCTAGAGCCATGTGGTAGCATGCAGATGATCAGCGCAGGCAGCTCCACACCCTGTCTGCCTGTGAAGAGGTGCAGGTTCTGTTGGTGCAGCGTGGCTCCTCACAAGTCTGAGACAGTGTTAAGAACAGTCATTTCTCCATCAGGCACAAGCATGTTGCAGACTGACTGCTGAGCCAGCCACTCAAGGGTGGAAAAGACTCCTCTCACAGCTTTCTTGCTTCCCTCTTTCAGCTCAGGATCAAAACTCAGTGCAGATTTTAGAGCTGTGCTATCAGAGATTTCAGTGTTGGTAAACATGAAGTTGTATGAATGAAAAAATCCAGCTTGCCATAGTCAGTGACAGGCTTAAAGTTACAAAGGCTTCAGAAGAAGGCCATCTTCTTTTCGTAGCACTCAGCCACCTTGCAGACTTGGCTGTGAGAAGAAAGGGTGTGTGCCATGCAGGGCAAACCCTGTCAGCCCTGGCATACTTTGGACAATACCATAAGCTATGTTAATTCACTGCTGTGGCAGAAAATGCAACCAGCTGTCCTTCAGGACAATGAGGTACAGGGCTTCGGAGAGAGGAGTACAGTTACCTGTTGCAGTGAACTGGGCACAGGGAAATGAGGACAGGACAGAGGGCAGGAATAACATCTTCCTCTTTCAACAAGAGCATGTGGTTATCTTAGAACAGAATACTGAACCTTATTGAAAGCTGCCTACCCAAAGCCAGTATAAGTGCTGGTGGATCCTGAAAGAAGAATCATGTTCATGGCCCCATCTGACTATGAGCATCACCTTCCTGACAGCAGCTCAAATGTCAGCGTGGTTGGACAGGGACTTGGATCAGAGAATAGAAAAGGTATTTCTATCATGGTGTCTTTCAGTTAGATCAGGTCCCTGAGCAAGCTAGCTACCTACACATGAGGGAAAGACTACCTGCACAGAGCCATGAGAGACAAACACAGAGATCTTTCTTCTTCTCATACATCTACTCTACTGTAACGTGTGCCAAGTACCTGTGGTCCCCTAAATATGGTTAATTAGCTCTCATTTGACATATTTATTAACTCCAGCTCATAGTCCTTGTTAGGCACCACCTTTGAAGAAAAGAAAAACACGACAGAGTGAACTCCACTCAGCACCTGCCATCTTTACCTTCTTTATGAAGGTTTGCTCAAGAGGAAGGAGGCTGGGCTGTGTGAACAATTGGTCTGCAGCAAAGTTTTCAGTGATATGTGAGCCAAGGGTCAGAAGGGCACATCTGGGAGGTTGCAGGCACCGATCTCACCACAGTGGAACTTGCTCAGAAGTATGTTGGAAAAGAGGAATTTCCAAGAGGGAGATGATAGGAAAGCAAAATTATTGTGTATGCAGAAGTGATTTCCTGCTGTCTTTGCTGAGCAGTGTTTGTCTCATCCTGTGATACATTTTGCCTCAAACAGCTCCTAAGTTCCTAGTTAGATGTGTAAATATTTAGTAATTTCTGAAACCACAAATATTCACATATCTCGGTAAATGATCTTGCAGGTGGCAAAACTGACAATCAAAAGCACTCCTACATTCTTAAGCTAACTAAAAAAATCCCAAGTGCTTCAGTGGCACAGAAAAGTCCCTGGCCTCACTCTTGTAGCACTGAGTGGGGAAATTTTGCTTCTACTTTCCTGTCTTTCCAGGTAAGAATAAGAAACTCAAAGGAAGTATCACAGACTTTTAAATTCATTTGGATTATGGAAATCAAAAGGCAATGCCAGATCTATAGGGAAAATGGCCTTTTGAACAGAATCTTTTGCTCAAAGGACATTGCTCTACATGCATCTTGGCTGGCCCAGTTCTGCTTAGGACTGTGCTTTCCCAGAGCGCATGGAAAACATAGGGCAGGTAGTGCCTGCCTTGCAGGTAAGCAAAGCAGGCTGTCTGAGTCCCCTTCAAAACCTGGAGGGCAAACAGAGGATGACCCAAGAAACATGGTGCTGCTAACCACTTCAGCCCAGTCTCCACTGGGACACTGCTTCAGGAGGCCATTTCCAGACCAACATCCTAGGTTGAGTGCCTAGGCTGACCTGATATAACAGGGAGGTTGAGGTCATCAAGGGAAGGACTGATGGTCTCACAGCAGGTTCTTGTTTTGCCACATGGGATGTTTCAGCTTTCCCTTTCAGAAAAGTAGAAATTGTGAAGGCACTATTCTCAGACTTAAAATATTTTACACTTTTACTCTGTCTTGTCTGCATAGGAGAGAAAGTACTAAGTTCAGACACAAAGAGTCCTGAGATGGGAAGAGGATAGTTGCCCTAGCTGTCAGGGCCCTGAAAACAAGTGAAGCCAACAGATCTTTTCAGCATCCTGATGTTAAGTCCATGATCTTTGATTCTGGGCAATAGACTTGTAGCTCTGCTGGGGCTCTCTGGGGCAGTGCCACACATACAGGAGCAAGGTGTGTCCAGCCAGCTGGGGAACTGTTGCAACAGAAAGGATGTATCTGAATTACCTCTTCCATAACATAAAGCCAAGAGAAGTTCAGTGAAAGGAAATGAGAGTTGGGAGAGGGAGAGAGAGTGGGGAGAGGAACTTGCCCAGCATCTGGCCAACATGCATGACTGACAGGAACTGCATCACCTCAGCCACTGACTTCTGCTGCTGTTTAGCAATTGTGAAAACACCAGTGTCCAGAGGAGCCTGCAGCTTGCCAGGCACCCTGAACCCTGACGCTCCATGGCTACGACTTAAGGTACCAAAGGCCCCGGCTACCAGTGCAGGGCCGGGATGACTGCTCTTTCTGCGAGTGCCGCATACTCTTAGACAGCACACTCCAGTCCTGGGGTCGCCCAGGCACCAGCCCTGCCCTGGGCAAGGGGCAGAGCGATGACTAGCTAGGTACCCGACAGCAATGCCGGTGTGCAGCTGCATGCTCCCCCTCAGCACTACCGGCATCCCCCTGCCAGCAGAGCTGGCGCGGGGGTCACCCCAAAGGCCATCCAGCAGGACAGCGCCGGGACTGTCCTGTTGCAGGGCTCTCCAGGACGACTCCTTCACCAGGACTGTCGCTGCTCGGTCGCCGACCAGTTCCTGCTCGCCTCCCTCCCCATCCCCGCCCCAGTTCTGTCCAGCCCGCGCCGCTCCCGCCGCCCAGTCGGTGCGGCCCCAGACCTGTTCCTACCTCCAGGAGCTGTACGTAGCTTGCCGGGAACCAGCCGCGAAGCCCGTCCTCCTTCTGCCCTTCCCACCAGCCACCGTCCGGCACCTGAAGCACTGTGATCAACTCCCCCGCGGCGAAGTGAAGTCCCTGCCTGTGCCGCTCCCCGGAGAACGGGTACAGCGTCTGGCAGCGCGAACCCGACATTGTGTCGGGGAATGCGGCCGCGCTTCGGCCGCAGCCGCCACGGCCTCCGGCCGCCGCTCTGCGCCCTGCCGCCACCGCTCTGCGCACTCCCGGGGCTCCGCTGCCCGCCTCGCGGCGCGCAGGGCTGCGGAAGAGCCCGTGCTTCACGCACCCCTCGCCCGCCCCACTCCACTCCGGGGGCGCGGCGGCTGCGGGGCAGCCCCAGCGCCGGGCGCCCATGGGCACCGCCAGTTCGGGGCGGGGTGGGGGAGAGGCGGGACTGGAAGAGGGGAGGGGGAGGAGAAAGGGGGGGAGGGGAAGAGGG
>JANHGN010003410.1:0-13948 GCA_024605025.1 Megaceryle maxima | reverse complement strand
AAACAACAACAAAATAATAATATCAATAATAATTAAAAAACAAACAAACAAAAAAACCCCACACACACAAAAAACCAAAACCAACCAACCAACCAAAAAAAAAAACAAAGTAAAAAAGCACCAGGATTTTTTTTTTTTCCTTCTTATGGCACCAACATTATGGTGAAGACACAGTGGGAGGTTTCTCTTCCTGAACATGTCTGGTTCCTTTCCAAACCTTCACATCTCTAATTAGACTCTTGGCACCTTTGTGGCTATTTAGCAGTTCCAAGAGAGGAAAAGAAAATTAAGTCCAGTCCATCAGTGTGAAGCTGTTGTGCAGGAATGTCTCAAAGTGCATGCTGTCCTGTGGCACATTTATTATGAACAACAGGCATGTATTATGGTACTGATATTATATATGAAGTCTCAAATCAAGACCCATCCTTGTATGCTCAGGAAGCTGCTCTTCTTCAGCTTTTAGTTTCAGTTTAATTTACTGGACAGTGTTCTGGCAGCGATTGTGTTTGCCCTGATTTACCTACCCTTGGCAAATCATAGGACCTCATCTACTCAGAAATGACACCCACAGAGTCCCTCCTTTTTCAGTATAATTACTTTAATGACGATACAATATTATAAGCATCACCCATGTAATATTGCTATTTATTAACTATTACAGCTCCTCAAGCTTTTGTACTGCTGTCCTAAACAGTACTTTTTCCCACCTGCAAGGACCTTACAGGTGCTCTTGCAGAACAATTAGGTTGCATTTTCCTTGAAAAATGGAAAAGGTGTCTGTCTCCCTTATCTTTTTGACCTCAGGTAGCCCTTGTCAGTGAGGCCTTCCTTTTTTTTTTTTTTTTTTATTTTCAGCTAAATGTTATTCATGAAATATCCCAAAGAGAAGTTTCCTGTGTGCTTTCCTGATAAGGTAACTCAGCAATTGCAGTAATGTTTCGTGCTTGTGAAGGTGGAGATAGAGAACAGAAGACAAAAAAAAACAACCCCAACCCACTCCACCCCCAAAAGATAGGGGGGAATCAACAAAAGGGGGTGAAAATGTTTCCTAGCACTTCCAGTACATGACTAGCCTGTCTGATGCCAATCCATATAATTTACACTTTTTACCTCAAAATGGACATAGGCAGAGCTTTCTCTATCTTTAGGTAGCCCAGTAATTTCTGCAACGCTATTGCTGATTTGGAAGCTGACAGTTTCCATCTCCTCACTGCTTTGGTTTATTACAAACGTTTCATTGGACCAGCTGTACTCTGCTGTGTCCGTTGCTCTGGGCAAAGGGGAACAAGAAAGGCTGTCAGCAGCGATGCACAGTTGCTGTTGTGATGTTTCTCCTGGAGCAGGCAGCTGCAGCAAGAGTCTCCCACTTCAGTGGCACCTAGCCCAGGCTCTGGATGGACCCATGGAGGCTTTCATCTGATTTAATTAGTTCATTGTTCCCTGGTTTGATGTAATAAGTTCATTGTTTCCCAGTTTAACTTAATTGAGTCATTGTTACCCGATTTAACTGACTGATTGCTGCCTGACTTGATTTAATTAATTACCGCCTGACTTGCTGAATAAGCAAGCTCCTGCTGCTGACTGTCAGCACTGCTTGTGGCTCCTAACCCATGCTGTCTACCTCTGTCCCTTACTCTATACTAACCTGCTCTTTGATCTCCTCTAGCTCCATTCTTTGTTCCTTTCCTGCTTCTCCATTCTGTTCCTGTAGCTCTTCCCTAGCCCAAGGAGCTTCTCTCATTCATCCTCTAATCCTCTACTTTTTCCTGGCTTTAGCCCTGGGCCTGCCTCCAGTTTTCCTCCCAGTGTTCTTACCACTATGTCCCACAGTAATCCTCCCTGCTGCAATTCCTCTAAAGCTCCTCCTGAGCTCCCTCAAAGCCTTTGCATTTCACTTGCTTCCCGTGTCCCAGGATTGCCCTTCCTATAGTGGGATTTTTTTTTTTTTAATCCTGTTCTGTTTAGCAATCCTACACAGGTAGTAGCACTTGTCCAGTGCTCTCCTTTTTGATTCATTTCCACTACTTGCCTGTCCCCAGGTTTCCCTTTCTTTAAGGTATCATCCAGTAGCCTCTCCCCTTGTTGCATGTTACGTGGCATCATCTAGGCTCTTGGCTCTTCTTTTTTAACTTTTCTGCCCTGGATCCATTCACTTCCTTTGAGACTTCTGTATCCACTGTAAGGATATCTTCTCTGTTTGCTCATTATCTCATACTCTAGCCTTCTGTTTTCACAGAAAATGTTCTGATTATGGTTGAAGTTTCTCACTGGGATTCCACTCTCTACCTCGCACTTCATTCCCCAGATCTCCTTGGCTTTTCCCTCTGCATGTCCCTTTGTGTTCATTCAGCAGAAAAATGATGTATAGGTATATCTTACCACCTGTTCTCTGCTGTTGTGCTCCACTATCCATCTGATATCAACGCTAGGAGTAGGCATGCACTTCTGCAAGCAGAGAATTACTGGCTTTTTAAGTATGTGTGTCAAGCTGTAAGTCTGTATTTATGTTTATGATCAGCATGAGCCCAGGCTTCCACTTGGCCACTTCAGTTCAGTGCATACAGTGGAGTCAGCTCTACCTGTGCTGTCAGTCCAGTATGCACAACATCTTATATGAGCATGTATCCCTTCTGGATTTGCATTGAGCAGGGCTTGTTGGCCATGTCATGCTTCTGGTCCATCTTCACTCTCTGTATTTACCCATTTTGTCTTTTTCTTGTGTTGTGTTTGGAAGAAAGATCAGGAAGGATTGCTTGTCTCCTCATCACTCGGTGGCCAACTGAGAGCTGACTTTTGTATTCATGGGAACAGATACAGAGTGTGTTGCCTTTCCTTCCTCTGGCACTTTTTTCACTAATGCATCATTTTTTTTCTTGAAGAGAGGATCTCATTGTATACAGAGACACCTCTTTCTTCCTCTTCAGTCTTTAAGGGACCTTTACTCATCCTATACTGCATGGCTGATGGTCTACAGTTCCACTTGTAGTGAATTAACCTCTGTGTTGCTTTTTGTGCATGTAAAAGCCGTTGTATTCCTAGGGCGTTGTTGTTCAGACCCTGCTGGTTTTCATGTGCCAGACTGCATTAATTTCAAATACCTAAGAATCTGGAAAGATCTTTTGGCATAGCTAAGTCCTTGGATTTTTTATATATTAGCCACACAAGTTTTCTTTTCACCAGAGCCTGTGTTTCCTTCAGCTACAAATTAATTTCAGTTTATTTCTTTTTCTTACAGCCTCCTGAGCCTGAGTGCAGCTCTCTAAGAGAGACCTGGCATGGCAGTCGGGGCAGGATACACAGCTTCTGTTTACCCTAGGTACTGCAACACGGTCGTATTTCTGCTCCTCTAACATCTGTTCTCTCTCTTATGTCACAGAATCACAGAATGGTAGGGGTTGGAAGGGACCTCTGGAGACTAGTTAGTCCAACCCCCCTGCTCAAGAATCTCTCCAGGTCCTCCTACTGTTGGCTTCAGCTCATTTGCTTGATTTACAAAGGCCATCTGACTTTATAGATACTGTCAATCCCTCTTGCACTACTAGTATATGAAGGTACAACACTCAGCCCTGTTCTCGTGAAAACTGGTGCCAAACCTCTCATAAAATGTTATGAGAACAGGACTGGGCCACAGACTCCTCATTCCATTCTCCATGGTGGTAACTAAAATAACATTAAAATTACCTCTAGAATTAGCAGGTGTCAAACTCTTCTTGGCATCTTTGATCTGCATTTGAAAAGGCATCTTTCTGATAGTGATTCCATTCACTGAGCTGAAATATGAATGTTTGAGGCTTTTCATAGTGTGGAGCTCACATTAAGAAAGAGAACTTTGGACAACTGCCCTTCAATATACAACCAGCCTTTCTATTGTATTTACAAAGGACCCTTGTGGCAAGAACAATAGATGGTTAATGTAAGTATTTACGGCCTTTTACCTTTATTTGGTGTGAAGTATTTTGTCCTTTTCTAAAATGTAAATGAGAGCCTAAAGGTGTTCCCTTTTTCAGCCCCACCCTGCACTTCAGAGACTTTTGCTGTTTGGGAAAACATTGATATCAAGCTCTCTACACTTCTTTCAGAAATTGCAAATGAAGGTAAATCAGTGCAAGGCACTTCACTGAAGGTTTATCATAGGTTTCCATTGGTATCATTGCATTGATGTAATTATTGAGCTGTGAATACAGTCTAATAAATACAAGGACAGAGAAATCTCCCCCTCACCCCCCAAGTTTTACAAGATTATTTATGAAAATGGTTTTATCTCAAAGTGAGAAACAAACTAAAAATCGTATGTAACCATTTTGATGCACTTGCATGCCAGAAGCAGTTGTTGCCTGTTGCGTGGTGATAGGATTGTTCCCTTCACATGTGTAGGAGGTAGCTTGGAAAGGTCACCCTGTCACCTGGAACAGTTGTGCCACCTTCCACAGTGTGTAGGCACAACCGGGAGCATGGACCGGGGCATGAGATGCTGCTTCCCTGCAGAGTGCACTGTGAGATATTCATCATGGTGCAGAAATAAAATGCAATACTGGTTATCCACTGGGAAGTAGCAGAGGTCTTTTTTCCCCACATATGGAAATCTGGAAGACTTTTTCTCTCTTCCTCTCTTTTCACCTGTAGTTTTCCTTCCTCTCTTTTTCAAGTTACAGCGCTATGGTGAACGACAAGATGTTTCTCTGAATTGCCCTAATGGGAGTCAGGATCCCTGGGTGAGTGTGTGGCTTTCCTCAGTCTCCAGAGCTGCGTGAGTTTCCTTCATGCTAAGCAGCATCAGCAACAACAGTTTTCACCAACAACTTCCCTTCCCACTACAGTATCCTCCTGGCTTTCCTTAATAATGTCCATGCCAGTGGAAAAATAGTAATGTGTTTCCATGATTTACTCCAAATGGATTGTGACTTTGAAATAATGATCTGCAACAATTGAGTGCAAGATTTTTCTGTCAGCTACTGGATTTGAACAGGAGACATTTCCAGCATGTGCTTAAAGAAGCATCTCAAAAGCAAAATGTTTTAAGAAAACACTTCTTAAAAGCACTACAAGCTGAGTAAATTGGATTCTGCAGTATAGGTATGGGCTGAGCAGAAAGCTAGCCACATTTTCCAGCTTAAGCACTGTTGCCTCCAGTGCCCAACACTTGTCTAACTTTAAACAGACTTTAGGTATGCACATGGAGTGACTAATGAATGTCTTGTTGGACCTCCCCTCTTCCTCTCAGGAGAGAATGACTAAGTGGGGCTGCCACGCCCTGCAGGAAGAGAAAGGAAGAAGGGATCTTCCCAGCTTTCATCCCTCTGCAATGGTCCTCAGTCTCCACCAGTCAAAGCCACTGAGATAATCTCTGCTCCAGTACTGGGATCCCCACAATGAATGGACTGGGGTAGTCAAGCCAGTCTTGTCAGAATAAAGCCAGTTAAAATCATAGCCTCTCTTTAACTTGTTCAGGTATAATTCATACTTCATGGCCTGTATGAGATCCTACCTGAAGAGGAAAGAATTATATCCCTTACCTTGCAAGAGATCATTACAGAAATCCTGTCGGGTGTCCTCCATCCCCTGAAGCATGTGGGCTGCTGTCAGATAGATGGTGCTGAGATCAGTCAGTGACTATTAGTATATTTTGGCCTGTCTGCTGAGCCCATTAGTATCAACAAAGAGTTTTCATTCAGCCAACACTATTGATTTTCATTGGCTATTGAGTGCTTTTCATCTAGCACCTGCTCAGTAGAACAGGACAGTCTCTGCTTAGCCAGTGTCTCCTATCAGACACTGCAGCCAGCATTACACCTGGGCACAGCCCACCCCATCAAAAACCACACCAGGTCACAGCTGTTTCTAGCCAACCATAGGCTAACATGCCAACATGATCCCCCCATCCCACTACCCAGCCAGACATTCCTCTCCTCTCTTCTCCAGCAGCATGGCCAAGCAGATGCCAGCTGAGTGGGCAGAGGTTGGGCAATGCAGGACATAACACCCTCTGCATTACCTGGTTTGGCATGATGATATTAATTTCTGGAATAGCAGGAAGGCCTGCGGAGCACCTGTGGCTCCTGAGGGATGCAATCTCCAATTTTTTTCTGCTGCTCTGGGTGCACGTCGGTGTGGTAATCTGCAGTGTGGGGATTACAGAGCTGACTCAGGTTGTAGGAAGCCTTGTTGCCTCATGACACTTAGAGGTCCCCATTGCGTCTGTGCTAGACATGTTTAGGTTACAGGAGAACCTCTTTCTTCGTCACTCAGCAAACCAGTTTGCCTCCCATGGAAGGATTCTTCTCATTTATCCCATCCTTTAGCCTGTTTATTTTGTTCTGTCAGTCATCCCCTTTGTAGTATGCACTGGCTAACATCTCCACAATTCTGGCACTCAGCAGTTTCAATGGTTAGAGATAACAGGGCCTGGCCATGATTTCCTGTGGTTGAAAACCTCCAGCTTTCCAGGTGTCCTCCTGGCATGGGGTCTTCCTACTGTGTAGAGCTGTGTAGAGTAAAGAAGTGAGGTTGTCCTTTGGAAACTGTCCTGTGCTTCTCCTTCCCTCACTCTGTGCAGCAAAACTGTTTTCCTTCCACCACGTTCGGACCTCCCATGGCTGCAGGGGAGGAAAGATTTGCCTCTCAGCCATGAAACCAGACTTGCTTTGGTTGTAGATTTTTCTCCACCCAGTGAAAACAGCCAGGAAATTTGTTTTTGTCTATTGAGTTCAGCTTCTCTGTACAAGATTTTTGGCCACTTGTCTCAGCTGGGATTGGAGAGATGGGAGGGGAGACCATCAACTGAATGGGGCCACCAGAGCATCCCTGACATAAGACATGAGACAAAATCGACATGAAAGTTGAGTGAAAGGCAGACACAAAGGCATGTTAGACTGTGCTCTGGTCATCTCTGTGGTCCTCTGCCAGGAGGATACAAAGACTAGAAAAAAGGGAGGGGTGGATATGAAATGGGATTTTCAACCATTGCCAGCTTAACCAAAATGGACACTTAATAGTGTGTCGAAGAAGTGACTCAGATTTTGATGCTGTCTTTTAATTTAGGATCAATGAGTGTGTAGATTACATGGCACATTTGCAGGAGGAGTACTCATAGAATATAGAAGTTGTTAGAGCAGGATAATTATTTATATTTGGTGTCAAGCCAAAAATCATATTACAGAAATGTCTTCAATGCAAGTGTAACAAAATAATTCAAATGCAGAGATGAAAACATGAGGGTTTATCAGTGTGTAAAGGATGACTCACACTGAACTCGGACTGCTTCATTTTTGTGTGAGTTGCCTTAAATTTAACAAAGCAAATCCCATAACATTAGTCTTTTGCAACTAGGGCAGGTGAAGGCTTCAGCTTTTGAGAAACCAGGGGTCTCCTGCACAGAAAGAACATGTAAATAATCCCCACTGGGAATTTTGGAAGGCAGGATCTGTCCACGTTCTGGTGTTTTCTCAGTCTCCCCGGAAAAGATGGGTCTGCAGAGACCAAGCTCTTGAATGGGCTGTTTCCCTGTGCCACAGGGCTGATGCATTTCCCTGAGGTGCTCAGGATTTGAGAGGGAAGCCAGGGTGCCTGGTAAGCCTTTTAACTCTTCACAACCATAAACATTTCTGTTTAACTTCCAGAATCCTCCTTCCCTCAGGGGAAACTGATGCTTGTTTCTCCTACCACTGCTTGTGAGTGCAGGCCTGTTATTACTGGCACTCCCTTCCCATGGATGCATTTTTCTTGGTTCAAGAGACTAGTAAATACTGATTTCTTAAAAGGAAAACCTGAGACTTTTTTGTTTGTTTATTTGGGTTTTTGTTTGTTTGTTTGGGGTTTTTTGTTTTGTTGTTGTTGTATAAACCTCCTGTATTTTATGTGAGCAGAGGAGTTCTCTCTATTCCAGGACATTTTCCAGCACCAGGGCTTTGAGGATCAGGGACTTCTTCTTTACCTGGTGTTTCGTATACAACTCTTCCCTTTCTTCAACCATAAAATAACTGCACCAATAAGAAAATAAAAATCACTTCTTACCTGTAAAACAAAATTATATAGTAAATTAACAAAAGCAGAGGACAAGGCAGAAGTAGATAACTGCTCTTTCCTTGCCTTTATCAGAGATGAGTCATGTGCATAAAATCCAAATCCCAAATGGAAGTGGGAAGGAGAGTTGTGAGGCACAGATGTTCAGGGGGTTTCAGTTTGTCCAGGTGTTTCTGTGCTGTTTTCCAGCATGGACCACACCCCCCAGGATGGGCTTTATCCAGCTGCCTGAGACCCTGGGCTGCTGCAATCGCTTGAGGGTTTCATCTCTAAGAGACCCCTGCCTTCTCCTGGGTTGCAAGTGCCACTGCTTACACAAGCAATTGCTGGGTCTGTGTCAGGACTGAAATTGGTGTCTCCAGAGCTTGTGTGACCTCTGGACCATGCAACAAGCTGAGCAGGGGTAGAAAGTATTTTCTCATCTTGCTTGTTTGCTACCTGGATTCTTGCTCTGTCAAACAATGTCCAAGACTTAAACTTCCACTCCTGCTATTCCCTTAAGGAGCATATACCATTTTCCCTTTCTTCTAGTTTTTATAAATATTTGTCCTGAAAACAGCCTTTCTAAAGTGGATACAATTGAAAGAAAGCCCAAACTCAGAGCCATCAATATTTTCCCCATCTCTGTGCACTGTGTCTCCATCTCATCAGCTCATGGAGGAGAAGGAATCAGACCAGCTTGCACTTCATATGTCTCTGTGGCTTTGTCATGACACATATTGCCTCCCACACGCTGACACCACTGTGAATGTGTAGGTCTTCCAAACCCTTTTGGGAAATCACGTATCTGCTTGGCTTCCCTGCTCAGTTTCCCAGCCTAGCCCCAGGAACAATGAGTGGTCCCTGGGGCTTCTCCTTTGGAGCACCCTGGCAAAAGGCATGAGGCAGAAGTCCTCAGAATGAAAACTTTACATAAGCTACTTAAGTCTCACCATGATTCAACCTCTTCCCCCTTTGCAGAGTCAGGATAATGCTTTGACCTTGACATTGGCTGGCTGGGGGCAGGTGGTGCAGCTGCACCTGTACCTACTTGCTTTCAGACTGCTCTGCACTGCTCACAGTTCTCTTCCACAGCTCATGTCCTGCAGATCACAATCTCCCAGGGTAAAAAAAAAAAAGTACAGAGAACCTCAATCCCTGTGGGCCTGGTAGAAAGTGTGCAGTAATTGAAAGAATAATAACACATGTCAGATGTACACAAGCTGAAGAGGTAGCAAAGGAACTTAATGAAAAAACAAATCCTAACAAGCATGGGATACTAATTTTAAGAAGTAATTCACATATTGCTTAAGGGCAAAATTCATGCTGTTGAACATACTTTCCCAAGTTTGCAATGCATAGCCTCTGCAACACAGTAAGTAGGTACTGTTCAACACTTTCCATGTCCACGAAGATGTCTCTATAACCTGTGCCACATCAGATATTCACATGGCAACAGCATGACTTTGAGAATGCTTTTCTTGTGATGTAAAGGAGATCCCCGATGAGATCCATTTATGCTCTCCCTCCCTGAAGTGTCCAGCCTGCTATTACCACTGTGCTGAGCAGGGAGGAGGATATGCCCATTAACCCCTTCATTAAGTGCTGAGATGGCAGTTACAAATTAGGGTGCATCCAGAAGAGCCAGACGAGCAACTTTTGCAGGGAGCAGAAATGCCATTTGAATCCCAGAGGGTTGTGGACAGTACCAGCAGCAACACCACCAAGTTTTGGTGTGACTTTCCACTTCCAGAGCTCAGAGAATCTCGCAGTGATTAACCATCTGAATCTGCCATATGGGAAGCAGAAATTTCCATTTGGGAGGTGAGGAAGGCCATGGAGAAGACAACCTGAGTACCCTATGAAGCAGATGTCAGCACAGGACCAGGAGAAAGGTCTGTGACCCACAAGCCTGTGTCCAAAGGTCATCTTCTTCACAAGACCATTCAGGCTTTGTCACTCTTTCTTTTTCTTTGTTCCCTAGCTACAAGAAAAATGTGATTATGAATTCTGTTACTGTCTGTCCTACCCTGAGTTGTGTGGTTGCAGGACACTGCAGCAGGGTTTAAACCACCTGACTGGCAGGTACAACACTACATCTCCTGAAAACTAGGCAGGGGGAGGCAATGTAGCAGGGTTCAGAGGGGACCAGCCCAGGGCAGAGGTAAGCACAGCAGCATGCTCACGTGTGCAGGTGGCAATAAGTGGTGATGGTCTACAAAGCTGTGGTTTATAGCAGCTTCTTCATTGTCTTCCCTCACTCCCACCAGGATGACAGGTAGATAGATGATGTCATCAGCCATCCCCGAAGAGTTTGGTAGATGGTCACTGAGCTGTTCTGCCCAAAGTCATGACTCCAGAAGTAGCCAAAGCCTTGGTTTCTCATTCAAGGACTAAAGGGTCCTAAGGAAGGAGTGTTCTTCAGCCTAATGGGCTCCTTCAGTATGTGAATAGTACTTGGTTGGTCATCTGCACACAAGAGTATCTCAGTGTGTGGTAACACCCCTACTCAGCAATCTGTACCCAGATCTCAGCTACCCTTTGTGGATCATAAACCAGATAACATCCAATTAGAAGTAACTCTGGGAAAGAATTAGTGGATAGTTACTGAAGAACAGTAAAATATATAGAAATGTTATCCAGAGCTGGACTTTCAACATCCCTGGTTCATCACAGTCCAAGTTCTCTTGAGGTCCTCACCAACAACCTCCCTCAGCATTAGCAGGAGCTAAATGTGTGGGAAAGGAAAGAAACAAATATCTTAAAAATCAAATTACCATGAAAACCAGAAGGCAAAGAACATACTGCATAAGATAAAACTTCACGTATAGTACTGCCAATGCACAAAAGAGAAACATTTTTCTAACAAACACCAATACATATTTCAAATAACATTGAGCTTCCATTTTCAGTTCTTTTATCCTCCCTTCTTTCTTGCTTTCTCATTTTTTCCCTCTAAACTTCATTTTGGTAAATATTTCTTCCTGTTGCTCAGATAACCATATCTGATTGCAGAAGCTTGAAGCATAACTGATGATGAAAGACTACCTGAGGGATACTGGAGTGCGTATGGCATAGGGGTGTGGACATAAGCCCCTGAAATATGCTGGCAGTATGACCAGAGTTGTTCTACCTGTAGGTTAAGTCAAGATAAGAACTTGCTTGACGGCTGCACAAGAGATTAGACCAAACTGAATCCTTCATGGTTGTTAAAAAACCACAAGGATTGTTGGCTTGACATGGGTCAGAACCTGCAGACTGGGGGGCTAGGAGGGGCCTGAACCCCCCACCAACCTCTTCCAACACAAAAACTGCTTGCAACCCTCTATCTTGATGTTGTGGAGGGAGGAGAGGGTCAGCCCTACCAGTAAGGACAGGGGCTTTTGTTCCAGGTGGGCTTTTCAGCTCAGGGATGGCACCATTGCAGCAGGTCCTCCTGTACCTAATTCATGGGCACTTCTGCCTTTTTTTTGGTCAGGCTTCAAAGTCAATCAAAGCACAAAGTCCCTGATGGGTGCTGAGTGGCATACAGTGGAGGGCAGTGGGTGTGATGGGTACCCCTTGGCACCAGCCAGTCCTTTGGTGAGGGGTTCCATAAAGGCCATCAAACATGTCTGCTCAGGGTGCAGGCAATGAGGCATGGGAAGAGCCAGTGACTAATGGTCCCAGACTGGCCTAGTTAGCACCAGGGTGGCCACACTATGTGCTGCCCCACCGGGTCCCTGCAGCACCATTGCATGGGAGAGAAGGGCCACTTCTTGCTGGAGCAGAGGGCAGGGTGAGAAAAGCCTTCCCTAAATCAGTGATGCTGAGTGGGAGTCTCCCCTCCCCTTCACACATGGGGAGGGATTAGGTTTTGCATAGGAAAATACCACTGCAGCATGAGTACTGGAACTTCTTGACAGTTTTTACACAAAACCATCTCAAAATTATGTACAAATGTGAAGCAAAAGCCGTGAAATGCTGTTTGGGGTTTTGCAGGATTTTACAAATCTTGGCTCAAGATAGATTCTGTCTTTGAGAATCCAGGGCTGCTTGGGTCACCTGGAGTTATGTGAAAATCTCTGCAAACAACACAGGCAATCAGTAAATGTCAAATCAAAACCATCTCCCACAGTACATTCCTAATCTTGCAGATTGTGTATAGAAGAAACAAAACCTAAGCTTAAAGTAGCCACCTGCTCTAATGAAAATAAATAATTAGAAAACCCTAATAACAACAACTAGTAAAAAATGTTCTTTATAACAAAAACTTGCACGATTTCTGTGCCAGGCTCCTGATTGTTTGGTGCCTCTGAGCTGGCAGTACTGGAGTAGTGCCACGGTGTGTGCACCCACCTTCTGATTGCACAGCTCCTCCAGCACAGCCCAGGCAGGGTCTATCCTGCCCCACGTGCAGCTGGAGCATGGACAGGCACTGGCGGAGAGCATCCTTCAGTGGACAGCTTGTGGGTTTGAGAGGCTCAGGCATTAATGGCACTCCCAGTGGAGTGTTGTGGCCACAGACATATTTTTAACACTTTAATGCTATCCAATGCCTAATTCCTCTGTTCAACTCTACCTTTGGCTCTGCACCGCTGGCATTAATGCAGCTCTCAGCAAAATGACAATAGATTTCTGTGGGTTTGTAAGTGCCCACACTGTGGACCCCCACTAGCTCAGCTCTCCATCAGGTGTTACAACATCATGAGACAATTTCTGCTTTTCTTCAGACTTTTGGACACATTTTTAATGCTGAAATTCTTCATGGTGAGGATGTTGCTTGGACTATGCAGCAAGGTGGCATCAGGCATCCACTGCTAGCAGTGATATGGAGGAGTGAAGAGCTCATCTGCCAGAAAAGTGGGAAGGAATTGTTGCTCCAAATGGGGCCATGTTTGTCCAACAGCAGTGGATATGGACAATGAGGGAAGATTTTTTTTTTCCCTATAAGTGTGGGACCAAGGCTTTGCCCATACATTGCAGCCATCAGGAAGCCAGGGAGCACACAGCTCCTAGCTTGGGGAAGGAGCAGCAGCAAAGAGTGATTCACAGCCCAGCCCAGGCTTCCCTCCATGCCAGCCACAAGTGCCAGGCAGTAGATTGCAAGGAGGAGGAGGAGAAAGCCATTTATCATCCACTCCCTGCCCTCCACCCTTTTGCTCTCCGCTCATCTAGATGGGGTTGAAAATGACAGTGTGCAAGAGCAAGGGCAATAGGTGCAGGCAGCCTGGGTGGGTGGTCTGCATGTGCTGGAGTTTGGCTGAGATCACCACTGACCTTGGTGTGGGTCACCCTGGCATGGCAGCAAATTGATTGGAGAAGGACTGGAAGACAAGTATGCCTCCACTCTGCTAGCACAGAAGTAAGCATCTACCTGGTGTGATTTATTATAAGTTAAGATGTTTGAATGAATTAACCAGAGTGATGAGTCCTGGTCTGGACATGATACTTGCAGACATGGACAAAAGTAAGGAGCATTGAAGGAGCACAAGAGTTAAGAGAAATGTAGACCAAGGGATTCAAAAGGAAAAACTGGAGAACTTGGCTCATTTAGTCCAATAAAAGAATATTAGGAACAAAGTTGAAAACTATCCTCTAACACATAAAACCTTCTTGAGAAGATGATCATTTTATATTATCTGTGGAGATTAAGACATGAAGAAATTGTTTTTCCTTCTGCAACAAAGAGTGTTTTGACTGGCTAATAGGGAACATTTCCAAGATGCACAAGGTGTGGAGCATGGGGGGAGGCTGGAGAATCCCTGTCCAGAGAGATTTTTCAGGAGTCCTTAGACAAAACTCCCCATGATGTTTCCCTGTGCTGAGTGTGCCTGAGGGCATGGGTCTGGCAGGACCCCCTGGCAGGGGGGTGCCTCAGTGCAGAGGGGCACGCAGCAAACCTGCCAGGCCCCTTCACAGTTTATGTTTCATCGCCTGAAACACGGCATTAAGTATTCTTGGCAAGAAC
>JANHGN010003407.1:6635-22419 GCA_024605025.1 Megaceryle maxima | reverse complement strand
AAAATATCCTTTGCCCACATCAGCCACATCTTTGCCTTGCATCTACCCTTAAGTTAAATAGATGTAGTTCCTTAATTTGGGTGGTGCTCGAGTTCTGTTGCTTAGGTATTCCGTTTCACATATGCAGGTGTGCTTTGTTGCCTAGAAGGGATGTTTGAGGGAGCAGGTGAACCAGAATGGATGTGTACCAAATAGGAGTGTACCAAAACAGACATGGCTGCCGTTCTGTCACAGTGTGGCAACAACCACACTCTGTCTCTCTGTCCTCCTGGGACTTGTGGGTTGCCATCACAAAATGTCAAAGGCTCATTTGAGCTGAAATTGCCCGAGGACAAGGTTTTCTTGTCACAGAATCATAGAGTATCTCAAGTTGGAAGGGACCCATAAGGATCATGGAGTTCAACTCTTTTCTTGCAAATATTGATAGCAACTAGTGCTGGAGACTGGTAAATAATCCAGAGTGTGCTACTCAGGCATACTTTTGGGATCATATAGTAGCTAGCTGAAAGGGTTCTGCATGTGATTTTGCATTTCAGAGGAAGGTGATAGCTGCTAAATTTTGCAAATGTCTGACTTTGAAGATGGAATTATGTAAACAGTCTTCATGAATTACAAAGAGGGTGAGACAACATGATCTTTTTTGTGGTTTATTTTTTTGTTGCTTATTTTATTGATTCCATAGTGGAATACTTTTTATTTATGTATTTATTTTCATAAATTACCAGGTAAGAGACATAGGATAAGCAGATGAAACAAGATCAAAGTTTTAAGTCAGAGAGCCTTAGGGTGAAGCTAAATTCTTTAATGCTGTATTCACTTGTATAGCTGTAGAAACCACCCAATACTCCTCCTGCTCTTTTCTACACTGTCCAAGGAGTAATGAAGAGGAGCTCAGAAGTGGAAACAAATGACAGTGCTAGATGCTGTCACCAGCTTGACTAACTGGGGGCACTAGTGTAGAAATAAGACTTAGCTACCTTTTTTAAAAGTTCTACTTCTTTGTTGTTATGACTGTGATCATTATTTGTATTGCAGTGGTGCATAGAAGCTCCAGATACAGGCCAGAAGTCTGGCCACTGTACAAACACAGAAGGAGCCTTATTTTTGCAACAAAGCAATCCCAGAGTAGGATGTTGCAAGTCCTGTAAATCATGTCAACTTTTTGTGATAATGTATTAGGAACTGTATACTTACTGATTCAGAAATAAAAAGTGGACTTAAGAAGAAGTTGTGGAGGAAAAGAGAATCATGTTACCTAAAAATTCATGTGCTTAAATCAGTTTTCACTTTGCTTCGCATGGTACTTTGGAAATTCTGGTGGAACATAGAAGGCAGCCAAGCAGGCAGACATTGAGGAAGGAAACTGAAGAGGAGGTAATGCAGTTCAGCTGCATGAGACTGAATGAAGTTATCCTTTTAGGAGGTTTCCTAGGTGCTCAATATTGGTGTGAGTGGGTTGTTTCTTTTTATTCACACTGAAAGCTATTAAGCATCTAGGAGAGCTATGAGAGCTATTTTTTATCAGATAACTGAGTCTACTAGTAGAAACAAATACTGGTAACGAGGCATAACAAAATAGGACCAGAGCCTCACAGTGCAGCTTGGTAGACAAAAGCAGAGAAGCATCTGCAGGCAAAATGGAATCTGAGGTGCACTTATAAGCAATAAGATACTTCCTAACTTTAAGTGTACTGTGGGGAGATGAGGCGGAACTTTATGTTTACTTTGAAAATGGTTGACTTTTGGGGTTGAAAAAGTGAACTCTGTGGCTTAATGTTTACTTTGTATCTTATTTTCTTACATCCTTTATGTAGTAATATTGACTTGCTCTATTCAATCAATTCAGTCAATATATGAAGTATTGTATACCTCATAATTACATTATGACCTAAAAATGTGAAATGTGGTTTATGAATAGCTTATAGTATGCAAGTCTTTTAAAATCTTCACATGCTGATACCATGATCAATTCTAATTCCCTTATCACAGCCTGAGATATTTTCCTTTGTAAGAAAATTGTGGGAGAGGTTGGAGAGAAATTACAATACCATAAACCACTAGATCAGGTTATTCAGATCCAGCTTTGATCCATTGTCATGTATTTTTCATTCATATGATTGTGAAATATCATTTTAGCAGAGACCTGCTCTGAGTTACAATCAATTTAAAATATGAGAATCTATCAGAACCTTATTTCTAGGTGTACCAAAATGTGTATTTACATTACAGTCTGTCCAACCTAAGTAATTTCAACAATATTAGAGTGTACATTTTATTCCAACCAGCAACAGTAGCTCTATCCAAGTTCCAGTCAGAAGTACAGTGTCATGTTTTATGTCTTGAAGTGGTAAGCCAGTCATGTTCGGGTTTATATAGATATATATGTGTGTATGTGTATCTGTGTATACAACTATTAGAATAGTTCTTGCAGATGCACTTGAATTACTTTTGTAGCTGATAACTTACTGACAGTTCCTTTGCACTGTACTTATAAACATAGAAAGTGCCATTTTGTAATGTTTTCCTTTTCAGAAATACATGTGATATGTTAAAGACCCTAATCAGCAACTGGAAAACTTGAATCCTCTTTTTGTAGGCTTCCATAGTCCATTCCATAGCAGGGCACAGATTTGGCTCAGGGCAGTGCATAGAAAGCAAGCTGTAATAATCACAGCATAACTTAACATGCCAGCAATAAAAATAGCACAACTTAATAGTATATGATCATTTTGCTCATTGGTTTCTTTGAGTAAAATCTCATAATTTTGGTAGAATTACATGGGGTGGCAAGTCCATTATAAGCCCTTTTGCTAATAGCTACTAGAAACTTCTTCACACCCTAGCCTCTCTCCTACTGGCTTGCTGAAGGTTATGTTTCTTAAAGGAGTAATAATGCACTTTTCACCTCTTAAGCTGAAAATTATTACCACATTAGACAAATGTAAGCAAAGCTATGTATCCCAAACAAAATAGTTTTCGGAAGATTTGTTGCTTGAAATGGATAATTTTTTTTTTAATGTCAATTTTGTTCCCATCTGATTGTGACAATTTTTCAAAGCTCAAGTCCTCATTTTGTGATGTTGAAGTCTTTTACAGGTTGTTTCTATATGTACTCCAAAGAGTACATGATTTGATTGAATTACTGTGTCTGTGAGCTTGTGAAACTTGGTTTGTACCCATGACTTACACTATAACTTCTTAATCCAGAGTGCCTTTATAATTTTATACTTTAACAATATGTAACATCTGTACAAATTTAACAAGTTGGACGTTATAAAAATGCATTATGTGTGGTTCAGTAAAGATTGGTACCTACAATGTGCAATTTTGAGGAGCTTTTGATTTAAAGAAAATCAAGGCTGAGGAAAGTCATTGGTGAAAATAATTTTAAGGAATGTGCTTGGGTTAGGTGACTGGTCTTGTTCGGAAAGAAAGGTGGCTAATGATATTAGGAAGAGATGTACATTCATTATCTACTTTCATAATGTATCTTTCTCCACAGATTATCAGTAGCACAAATAAACTCAGAATCTATTTTAATCTCTCAGAATCTATAAACTCAGAATAATATTGTGTAGTATTATTTTCTTACCTTTTTACCTGTGTTAAAAAATACTCTTTCCTTCTTAATATATTAGTACTTACAGGTAATAGGACATATATCCCTATTACGTGGCACAGACATACACATACATTAAAAGGAGGAGGAGTCAGGGATGGGAAGAGGGAAAGAGGGAATTTCAGCAACTGATATGAGAAAGATCAAGAGGATGACAAAATTACTCTAAGGAAAGAAAGCAGAGAACTGAAGACAAGAAGAAAATTAAGGTAACAAGTAGATATAAGAGATGGTGATAGGTGTCATAAAAGAACACCAGTGCTATTAAAGAGTTGTGAACTATAATTTATTGTGCTATTATAACATGATTAAATTAAATATATAGCTCCTTTCTCTTATAAAGCAATTCTCTTAAAATAGTTTTAAAGTTTTATAGAGGGTTGCCTACCATACATTAATGCCAGTAATGTATAAAAGTATAAATTTGGAGGGAAAGTATTTTCTTAGGATATTTGAAAGATGGAAAAAGAAAGGAAACAGACTGGGAGGCAGTTGAGTTAAGCTTAATTCACAATTAATTGACTTAAGGAGAATGACCTCCTATTCCTATCCTTCCTTTTGGAACCAGTATGTCTTTACTGGAATGTGTTAAGCTTTGCATTTTTTTATAGTTAGATTTCAGATATAAAATGTGACTATAAGGGTGGATTGAGACATTTTCTGCCAGCAGATTTAAAGTTATTTGCCATTTTATGTTTTGGGTTGCTATATACCAGAGATCACTGGTGATAGTTACAGAAGAACAATATGCTGTGGAAGAACGTGTAAGGAAAAAGCTTATGTATTAAAGCCTGCTTTATTTTACAGCATGTGAGTTATGTGTAGTTGGACATGTCTTCATTTGCTTGTGCATATGTTTGCTGAAAAAAAACAGTTTAATCTGCTGCTGTATTAAATGTGAGTTGAATTTACAGTATTCTTGGTGTGTGGCATATTATGAAAAGCCAGTGTAAAAACTCTTTGAAGTTAGAGCCATTGTACAAAGTGCTGTTGTACTTTTATTGCACGTTTTGTGATGCACATTACTGCTGCAAGTCTTTAACACCTCACATTCCCCTTAAGTTGAATTCTGATTGCAGAGCATTAGTATTGGATATCTAGAAATGTGAGAGAAAAAATTAGTGATTTCAGTCTGTAAATTGTCTTGATTCCTAGGAAGACTATGAATGGTTTGGACAAAGCATGGAAAATCTTTTTTTTTTTTTTCCCTCTTTTTTATTGCAGTGTTTGCTTTCTGAAAAACAAAAGCTATGCACTGATAGTTAAATAGACCAGGAGAGCAAGTCCTTTACTGGATTTTATTTGGCAACCAGTGAGTTCCATCTACTTCAATGAAAAACACCATGGGGGCTATTTTGGTATATTCTTTGTGAAGTATCATGACTTCCATGGGACTTTATGATAACTAGAGAAAAAGAATGTGAGAATTATTATTTTGGATTATTTTTGTTTATTTTGAGAACAACCATATGGCAAATGCAGTTGTTTCCCAGTAGACAGCTCCAACTGTGTACAGATTCACAAAGCTTGAGGAAAGAATTAGATCTGTTGTTGAAAGGGTCGTAGTGTGTAGCCAGTTAGCCAGAATTTTGAAGAGTAAGTGAATCATTAGGAGCTTGACATTCTGGGCTCTAATTGTGGTTTTGAGTATTAAGTCAAAGGATCAAAAAGTGATAGTCTCTTTGGACCATCTGGAGTTATTCAGGCTAGCAGTAAATGTTCAGCAGATTTAGGACTGTTGTTAAGTTTCTAACATTGTTTTCTGTAGAGTGGGTTTTTTTGCCCTCCTCTGTTTATTCAGGGGTGGTCTTAAGGTCAGTAATAGTAGGTGCTTCAAGACAATATCAGTGTTTTGGGAGAGTGACATAATTTCTATTGTGTGTGGCCAAGCAAGTGTGATTGTCCTTTACTTTCCTCAGTTGTAGAAATCAGCAACTACAATATGGGCAGACGGTCAGTTGTTGCCAGTCAGAAAATGCTGACCCTTTGCAAGCTCATCAACATGACTTTCATTTCTAATGACTGTGCTTAAATAAATCTTTGTTCTTTCAAATATACAAGCAAAGCTGCTCCTTCTTTCCATGAATAGTGAAATGCTGATTTAATGAGGACCAGCAAAAGGTTGTATATTGAAGCTTGCAACCATTGAAAATGGTGGGAAAGTGCCAAGGTGAGCAATGCATTGAGCAGATGCAGTGGTCTCACTTCTCAAAAGCCAGTATGAATTAGAAGTATTCACTCCAGAGTTGGTCTAACCCATGATTTTCTTTCTTTCCCCTTTATCTTGTGCTCCTTCCCAATCAGATCTCATCCCCCAACATTAAATCCAATGTACAGTCTTTGATCTTGTGGCCTAGCCAGTCTGAAAAGCAGTGTGCACACAGACACATTTTAATCATTCATATGATGATTGGTGGCTCCCTGTTGTTAAACCACGGTTATTGATCCAGTGCTGTTGAAGTATGTGGCTGAGGGAACATGGCCTGTTGGTTGCTAACTGAATAGGAAGGAAGTGTAGAGCTCCTCTAACCCACGTCTTCTCATCAGGGTGGTTTGAAACTTCCACGGTGGTGAATCACTGATCCTACATTGATGTTTGATGTGACCAAAATGGCTGGGTTAACATGAATGGGTGTATGATAACTGTCTGTTGCCCTCATATCTAAGTTGACTAACAGGTAAATGCTGGATAGTAATTTAGCTGTTAGAACAGGCCTAGTATAACACTTCTTCCAAGGCATATATAGCTGTGTGATGTCTGTTAAAGTCTTACTGAGGAGATGTTTCTACACAAATCATACTGCAAGACAAAACAAATGCTAACTGTGTACTGTTCAAGACTGTTCAAATAATTGTGTTCCAATTATGTTCAGATAACTTTTTTTGTTAGTGTTTTTGCTTATCTATCAGATATACAGTTCTGCTAGACCATGTGGCACAGAAATTGACATAAAGATCTCAAGGAAGAAATACTGTTGCTGACTGCAGGTGACAGTGACTCACAAAGTAGAAAAAAGTGTCGTTCTGTTATCCAGGAACAGATACTTATATGAAATAGGTCATCTCCCCAAAGTTTGTAGTACAGCTTAGAAAGATGACAAACAAGAGAAATTTAAGATGGATAATTTGTTAAAAATGGAAGCTGAAGGACTGAAACAAAACTGCAATTCTAATAACATTTTATTAGTGCCTGGGAGCCCATGTCTTTGCTACAACCCACTGAATGTTTTATTTTTGTTATAATTACAGTATCTTGCCTGCACTTTGTCCCTCTGATCCTTTGTTAAAGCCCAGATCACTATGTGCAGACTGTGCTTGTAGGTGTGATTTATTGAGTGACAAGTAGCTGTAGGGTAGAACACACGCCTCTGTACCTGAGTAAAGTATTAGACATCACAGAGCTGGGGGGGGCAAGAGAGAAAAGAAAAGCACAGAGCAGTTTCACAGCAGCTCCTGGATACAGATCAGACAAAAGGTTCTGCCACAAATCACCTAGAAACATGTCAGACGCTGCATGTTTGTTGTTTTACACTGAGGGCACAGCCGTAGTCCAAAAGTATTGATTCTTTTCTTTGTACAGAGACAGAAACTGTCAGCTCTAGCAGGCTGACCTTGGTATGGCTCAGACAACTATTCCCCACCCTGCCTACCATATGAACCCCACAGGAAAAGTCCAGGCAAGATATGCCAATGTCCGTTTCACATAAACAGAGAGAAACCCAAGCCTGCCGAAACAGCTCCCATCTCTCCCTCCAGAGGTCCATGGCAGCAGTTCTGCACCACATTCCCTATGACAGAGCATTCGATTTTTTTCCAGTGCCTCAACATTCAGGAGACATTAATTCTATTTAATCATTGAAGAATTCAAGAACTGTCTACAGAAACATATACAGGGGGGAAGCCACTGCTACTTCTCACAAAGGAAAAACACTGGCATTTTTTTTATGGGTCTGGTGGGGGGATTGGGAAATGAGCCCACTTTGCACTAATCACAGGCAGGAACATTTTAATAGAATTGTAATTATTTGTGTTAGTATAGTAAAAAAACCCAGGCATATTATATGTGTAAAAACATGACCACATTTCTGGGAAATATTCAAGTTGGATTTAAGCATTTTTTTCACATTTTATTTCAATGTACTTCAGTGCAGCAGAGTTATGTGATGTGTTTTCAAATGTGCACTGTTTTACTAATATTATTTCCCTCCTTTTAAATACCTTTCTGTTCCCTTCTCCAACCCTAACACCCTCATTCATTCAATAATGAACAGAACTCAATATAAGGAATGCTTTTCCTATGGAAAAGGTTAACTTGAGTCACATATTTGACTTCAACAAGTATACTTCTTTTAGTATCGGTGAGGGTACAGAAGCTCTGGAAAGCCTTAATCTACTTATAGTTATCTCCTTCAGACAAGATCTAATACAGCTCTGTTCTGACATCACACATCTCCAGGTGCCATCATGCTTTGGTCACTGAATGATGGTTTTATTGTGAGATTTTATAGAACATAAAACTCACTCTGGATCTCTTAGGTAATCCTATCATAATTTTTAAGTGCCGTCTTAAAACAATGCTATTGATCCTCTGGCTATTTGATAACTTTAGCGGTTTTTAGTATCTATAATGTTTAAGAACAGAGCAAAAAGTGCTGTGTGACAGTAACCACTTGTATTTTACTTAAAATAGGAAGTTAATGTAATCAATGGATGAAGAAATTCCAAAAAGTATAAATGAAGAAATGAACAGAGGTTATAATAATAGGCTGAGAATTGCTTTGTTTTAAAAGATTTGCTTTTTTCATTACTGCTACTATTTAGTTATTAACTTCGAAGCACATTTCATGTTGTGTGCAGCTATCCAAGGAAAAGTGGCAATTCTAATAAAGATTAATTCTGCTTTCTAGTAAATTGTCTAAATATACCTATATTTCTGCTGAAAGGCTGTCACTTAACCATATTATGTGACATGGAACATGTGACTGCGTTACCAAGTCAGAAAAGCTTTGTCTTGTTGGAAAAGGATGATGCAGATTGTTAATAGAAGTCCCTCTTCTTAAGAACCACCGTATTTTAGGATTTTTAAAGTTGCATTAAATGAAATAATTTTTGAAACTCATGAGCTTTGAAGTTCATATAATGTTGAACACTTTACTCAAAAAACAGTTTTTGGGAAATGGTTTCTGTCTAACCTTTTGTGAAGATATTACCATATTAATATGTCTCTTCAATCTAAAAAATGTGTTAGTTACTATATTGTAGTAAAAAAAATTTCTTCAGAGACACATATAACCCCACTGTCACTGGAAGTATTTCACTGGTAGGTCAACCCTCAGCAGGGAAAAGATTGGCAGAAGATATTTTCCTTCTTTTGTTATTACTTGCTTTGTGCTTTTGATAGTGTTTTGTATATGACAAGTTCTACATCTTTCCATTTATACATAGTTTCCTTTTTTTCACTAACTGCAAAAAAGAAGATTGTTGCAAACAATTTGACTGAAAATTAGCTAAATTGTCTGGAGAGGCAGAGACACCTGTAAATTTTTTTGTTAGCCATTTTGCAGATTAACTGTGTCAGTTCGATATTTTATGTGTAATTCTTAAAACCATCCACTCTTAAAGGAAAATGTGAAGAATTCTTTTATACTAAACCACTTCCTGTCACCAGGAAGATGGTTAATACTGAGGCAGAATCTATGCTTTCCCATCTTTAATCTGCTTACATTTGTTACAAAGGGCATAACTCAATTGTACAGTTACTTTTTTTGCTAGTTATGCCCTCTCTAGTACTGTTGTCATTAAATACCTTTTTGCTGTATTAAAAATGAACATTTAAAAAAATCTGTTCTCATTAAAAAAAAAAAAAAAGATTAACTATTTGTAGTTTTGTGAGACAATGGAATAATTGAAGTTTACATTGAAGTTTCTGTTTGTCAGATTGCAAAGAAAAATATTTAATAACGTATTTTTTTTATTATTCCCTTAAAATTTCTATATAGCAGTCACAAGGTGGGTAAAGCAAGCAATGGAATATGAGCAGTTCATACCTCAAGTACTTCAACAAATAAAAAGGAGTAGATACTATATTTAATTTGTCTGGAACAGCAGTGAAGCAAATATAAAAATGGTGTTTTAGATGTTACTGTGTCTTCTGAAGTCAGTATTATACTTAAGAACACGGTATTCTTCTGTTCTCTTTGTATATGTCATAGTCACATGATGTACTTCTGAAATTATATTGCTTATCAAAGTGTCAACTGAGTTATGCCTTGCCTTGTTAGTATCATGTTTGATTTCTTGGACAGGGTCTATAAATCACTATCTAATATGCAGGTCTTTTGAAAATGCACCCAAGGTTTATTGCCAGTAACAGACTAGTGGCCTTATGTGGACTTCCCATGAATAAAACAGATTGATGAGCCGTTTTATAGCATTGCAAGCTGTATTATAAATACATCACCCTTTTCAGTAATTTAACGTGAAGAACAGTCTAATGAGCTACCAGATGTAATCTGCCAGAGAACCGAGGACACTGCTAAGCTTATGACCAAGTGATGCAACTTGATTAAAGGCTAGAAGCTTAGAGATTTCTAAGGGCTTTAAGGGCTTTCCCTTGGTGTTTTGTTTTGTTTGTTTGTTTGTTTTTTAATATTCTGTTAAAGAGGATAGCAATGCAATGCTATCACAAGTTTGTCTGTGACATGTTATAAAATCTGGTGGATTTTGGGTGATGGGAGACGATGTAGGGAAAAGTTTCAAATTTTGCTATAATTATAAAATAGATTTTTTTTGTTGTTGTTAAATTTGCCAAAGTAAGTCTTCAAAACTGCTGCTGAAATGTCAAACAAGAAAGTCCTGTCTAAGAAAATCATAAAAGAAAGAAGGAATGAATAGAAGTAGGAAATAAAGTTGAAGGGTAAATTTCTGTGATTGTTTTTCCTAAAAAAATTGTTAGCAAAGACTCCCGCCTGACTGCATTTGATACGGATTTCTGCTTTCCCCAGGTTTGTAGAGTAGGTTAGCAGGAAGTTCTGCAGAAAGGTATAAAACCATGTCTTTGATTTCTTGTACTGGGTATTTACAGCCATAATAGTTTTGAGCAAGTGAGTAGTCATGAAATGTAAAGGATAAATTGCTTATCAGCAGACTTATGTGAATATGAGCACACATGCCATGTACATATTTTGATTTATGGAAAGTGCAAGTGGAAGGAATAATAGAAAAATTGTATCTGAAGGAGGAAGGGCAGAAACCTATAAATACATTGGCTGATGTTCACTTTCTACACATCTTCCTGTTTATTCTTTGTTAAACATCTTTCTGTCTTGTTAGAATGATAAAGTAACACCAGCTTTTCTCAGACGTCTCTTGATCCTTAACTTTGGTCACTAGAGTCAAATCCTGATTGTGTCAAAATGACTACAAAAGTACACTTCATTGTAGTTACTCAGATTCAAAACTGATGCAGAAACATTTCCCTGTGGAAGCAATTTGCTTAGAATATATGATTTTAAGCCTAACTTTAAAGTCAGAATTTAAACTTCACTTTTAAATAAAAAGAGGAATTTATTATATGTTACTTATTAGTTGAAGAGGTCCAAGAGTTTTTCTGAAATGGGACTACTATCTGAAACCATTTACTTTTATGGCTTGAGAATAGCTTAGTGACTAGCATAAAGTTAGGAACTCATATGTAGATTTTAAAAGAATATTTTTTTTTGTATGAAAGCAGACAGGCAAGCAAGCAGTTCAGCAGTCTAGGAGATTTTGTTCCTGCAGGTCAAGCATAAAAATCCTTGGTTACACAGACTAGAAGGCAAACCTCAGAAAACACATTAATTAGACTTCACAGAATTTATAACAATGGAGTATTTTGCATGAAAAGCCTAAACAATTTAGCAACTGCCACTAATCTATAGAGGCCTTATTTTCCCAGGACTTATACACTATGAATCCATATTCTTCACATAATTTATAGACACCCCATTAATATCCTATGTGCCCACTTAAAATGGATAAAAAGTAAACTCCCTTTTTTACAATCAATCCATACATATCAGTTCTGGTTTTGATTTGAAAATCAAAGCCTTCCATTTTTAATGCCATTACACATATTTTATATTCCAGTCTGGTTTGCAGTACATCAAGTACTGTAACATTACAGGGTAGCCTGAAGGGCAAGGGGAGTTTTCTGATGTAAATAAACAGGACAAATCCTGAAAGCCCTTTACAAACACTACATTAAAGATGCCAGCTGAAACAATGGGTTCTTTACCTGAGCAAGGAGGCTGATACCTCAAAACTAGGTTCAAGTCTTTGAATACAAGCCCTTCTTGAGACTTTGACCATCATTCTTCTGAGATGCATGAATTGCATATCATGGAGTTCATTTTGCCAGGAGATCTCTCAAAACAACCAAGATGATGTCCATTCTCTGTAAATGTGAACATCCTGGTTCTCTATTCATAACAGTCTTACTCCTGCTTATGGTAACTATATTGGCCTGAACTACTCTACTTTCAAATATCAGTAAAGCTCAAAAAATCCAGTAGTATACTTTGGACAGGTCAGAGTCCTCTAAAAAGTCATCATAATCCTCTGTGTTCATTATAGGAAATTACATAGTCTCAACAAGATATATCAGCATTTCGGTGCTATGAAGCACTTTCAGCACTGTGTAGCATTTGTGAAAAGCTGTATGAGTCTTTATGATGAAGGGCACTATATGAATGAACAATGTAATTATAAACCTTTGGAGACTGTGCATGTATAGTTTATTCATATTTCTTTAGTATTTATTTGGCTGAAATCACAGATGTTTTCTTTGTAAAGTAAGTATCTAGACTGTGTAAACAGGGAACTTAACCCAAACTCATCTGTAAAAGGCATCTTATGTTGCACAAATAGTTGCTAAATTTACTAATCTGTATACCTTTGTATTCCCTATGATGTAATATTTGTTCTGCAATGCTTTGTTGCAAATGCCTACATTCTAGGAAGCCATTCCTAGATGTCTGCCACTTAACATTCAATTTGTTCTTTCTGCAAACTTTCATTCAAGAAAACAGTCCCCAGAACATTCAGAGAAAGTGAATGTAATGAAGACACACACAGTTCAGTAGCATTTTGAGTAAAAGTTCATAAAAAGCTGTTAATATATACACATCTAGTTTTGTTTAAAAGAGTTTTGAAAGATGTAATATTGAAGGATAGGATCCTCTCTAAGAATTACAGTGACACTTGGGCAGTTCACGAGTAATGATATTTACACTGTTTAGTAGAAGCATTCATTTTAACTCTTCTGGTCTGTAGTTCTAGTGAAGTGTTACTAATTATGATGTGAAGAGCTATTACAGCCTAGTTGTTTTCAGGGAGTGTTTACCTTGTGACATCTGATCTTAATCCTTACATTACTAGGAAAATAAATCATTTTGGTGTTAGTCTTTGTGAAGAAGTTATGGAAGAAGGCATGTATTTAGCATCTTCAATCATATAGGGCTTTACTGCTGGTTTTGGCTGATGTGCCAGTGGCTTCCATGAAGTCATTCCATTCTCTAGAGGCACAGAATGCACCAAATGACCTGCAGTGCTTCAAGGAGGATTTGTTGAAGGAATTTGTCACCTGTGTACAGTAGGGGATGGGAAAGGATGCCTGCCTTCCTACTGTTCAGACAGACGCTTACTGACAGGGGCTATGATGGCAGTCATGGTTATTGGAGTGTTTAAAACATAATTTGTAATCATCTGTGTTGAATCTGTTCCTGTTCATGGGAGAAAGAAAACCAACTACTAATTACAGAATAGAAGTATGGGTTTTGGTAAAATATGTATTTAAATGTTTTGCAGGTTTGCTTATTTGGACATACTTTTTAATAAGCTAAGAATTAATGAGGATGTTTAAAAATATTTTAAATTGCCTTTCAGATTGATACAATCTGCAGCAATTGTAGCACTGGATTATTTTTCATTGTGAAAATGTGTCCCAAAGAGGTGTTTTTCTGTAAAACAAAGGTATCACTATCATGTGGGTAACCACTCAATTATTGTAATAGTCCTATTTATTAGACATAATTCTCATCATGAGGGCGAATAATCCATCAGCAAGTGATCAGATTTCTGATTACTTTGTTGAAAGGCAGATGTGGTACATAACTATGCCCATTCTATTTCTGCCTAGGATTTCCTGGACATAAAAACGTCTTCACATTCTCTGCAACATGTGCTCAGTGAGTCTTATGCTTCCAAGAAGGGCCAGGCCTAGCACATGTGCACTGGGCAGATAGTCTCTGCAAAGTGAGGAAGGACAGCGTTTGGGATACATTGAACAGATGAATAGATCACCTATACAGTTTACTCATCCTGAGAAGTCAGACTACCTGGGCACAGGTTGCCCAGTGGTTTTTGAAAACTTGCCAGAGAGATAAATTTTCCTAAAAGCTATCTGTGAAGTGCATATACAATGGGGTAGATCCTGATCAGGGAGGCTGAGCACTGTTATAGGCCCAGCTGAAATACAAATTTACCGGATTTTGGATTCTTCACAGACAAAGTAGTATCCCAGGTGTAATAATGCTAATCATACCTTATAAATCCTGAGCTGTGAAGTAACTTCAGAGAATAAATCTCTAAATTGTGGGAGTATTGACATATAATGTGGGGAAAAAACAAAACAAGCTCAGAAAATGGCCACTATTTGCCAGTGGAGTTTGCGTAGGTGTTGGTGAGAATGCAGCTGCTGTAGCTTTACTCTAGTCAAGTCAAAAATAGCTCAGAGCATGTGAATCAGGAGAATAATATAGAGAATTTCAGAAAACTGCATATTAGGAAAAAGGTTTAGGTAGCCACCTTCTGAGGTTCCACATGTCTACCAGAGAAGTATAAGTAACAATTAATTCTTCTCAGTAATTTCTAAAGCTTCTGTATCTTCAAGGATTAGTCTGTTCACTATTGAACTGAATAATTTTAGCAGGTACTGTGAAGGGAACAGTCTCACATATCTGTAAGTGATTTACCTCCTCTTCTTCCCAGTGCTGCTACACATTTGTGGAACTGAGGGATGTGGAATGTGAAAACTATCCCACCCTATTTTAATTGCGAGCTTGACATCAGTCTGTAACTGGTTTTCCCTGCTGTTTCTGTGGACCTTCCATGGTGTAATATGAGGAGAAAACACAATAGCAGTTGTGAATACAAGCTTACAAAGCTTAGTATGAGAGACTGAAAAAATTCCTGTGGAAGCAAAGGTTGTATGTGATGATTCTTAATCTTATTGGTTAAGTGCATGTTTATATTTTCACATTTTTGTTACCCTAACAACTATTCCTAGCTTCTGCAAAAACTTCAGAACTTTATAAAACAACTGTATAGTTACCCATCTTTTCCAGCCAAATACTAATGAATATGTGAAAATCACAACAGAATAATTACTATTTTTTTCTACTTGGAAGAACTGTATTATGGTAGATTGACTAATACCTGCAGGTTTAGAATTTCATTAAAATACAGTTTTCTAATGCTACAAAATGTCATGCTGACTAGAAGGGGAGATCATAATTTTACTTGTACACTCTTTGTAATGTTCAGTAAATACTTGTGCACGTTTTACATTATCTCCTATACTAGTTTTGTGTCAGTCACACAGATAATCACCCATTGTAGGCTCTTTGCAATTTTTAAAAATTGGCCACAAAACATTTTGAATGGATGTAGACAGCCGTCTGAATCCTCTGTTTTTGAAGTTCATTAGACATTCATTCACAGGTGAATATGTTATTTCTATCTTGAGTACTAGTCTTTCTTTTTTGGTAAACACTTGATGCCACTCAGTTCAGCAAAATACGCTTATATTTATGCTTTTAACATCCCTAAATAGTCCAGACTTACCTGGGCTTTCCTTTGATACTGTATGTGAGTGTAAAATGCCTTAGCAGGTACTCATATTTGGGTTTTAACTATGCTTTATCCACTGATGAAGATGGTAATCTCAAAAGAACCAATAATCAACAGCACAGTTTTGGACGTCTCTTTGGTTTCTGTTACCTTGAAGTCATTAATGAACAGTGTATGTTTGACATCTGTGTACAGAAGTCAACAAGCCAAGCAGTGAGCTTTTGTTCTGTTTCCTTACTTTTTTTTTTTTTGGGGGGGGAGGGGGGGGTGCGGGCG
>JANHGN010003406.1:0-33027 GCA_024605025.1 Megaceryle maxima | reverse complement strand
ACATTGTGTCGTCTCCATAACAAAAAAAGATGCTTTTTTAAAAATAAAAACATATAAATTCAAACAACTACAAAAAAAAAAAAAAAAAAAAAAAAAAAAAAAAAAAAAAAAAAAAAAAAAGGCTGCAAGTACTCTCTCAGGGTCAGTTGTGCTAAAGGAAACCAAGCCAGGATGCTGGTGGAAACTTGCAATGAGTATTTACTTGCAGAGATAAAGTGGCCCTAAAAATTTCTGTATTTTTCTCTTGCCATTTTCTTCACAGGGATCAGATGCAAAATTCCTTTATTTCTAACAGGCATGAGTTAAGAAAAAAGGAAGAAATCTCCAATACCTTGTTGATATATCAGATTGCATGTCCAATGTAATATAGATTATGTAAATGACATTTAAAAGATAGTAAAGTTGCACACAGAAAAGCCAGAGTCCCTTGGTAGTCCCCTTTTGTCTGGTCTCCTCCCATTTAATGATTAATTTGCAATTCACATTTCAGCTGGAGACTCTGCAGCTATCTCAAGAAAGGAAGAACTACAGCACTCTCTTAGAGCATCAACCAAAATGCTAACTGAGGCAAGTTCTTTATGGCAGCAGCTCAATACTGCAAACAGTCTTAGATAAGAATGACAGAAACTAGCATTTACTGCAAGGACAGTTTTAGATGATCTTAAATCTCCTCATCTTCTGTATGAACCATGTGACCAAATTGTCAGAGCAGTTTTTGAGGACTATGTCTGAAAACATTAAGTATTACTGTTTCTCACAAGCCATTTAAACCTTTTTTTTTTTGTAGCTTGAAGTGGGGGAAAGAGGACTGAATAAAAAAAGTCATTAAATAACAGCAAGATACTCTTTTCTCACCTTTACCCCTTCTCAAACCTCTCATAAGGCAGAAATTAGTCATTATTCAAGTTAAGGAGTATGATGACAAGTTAACTTAGTTATTCTTCACATAGCACAAAAGTAATAGATACATGAATAAACAATTTCTGGTTTTTTAATACTAGAGAGAACCTGCAAGACAATGGTAACATTTCTCTCCACTAAGTCACTATTGTTTCAGAAGGCTAAGGAGTTTGTTGGTAGCTGAAAAGCTAGACATCATATACTTCCAGATATTCTGTCCACATTATTAATTCAGCAACAGATAAAAAGCTATTCCCATTTTTCCAAACATGCTTCAAATTGGCAAAGTTCAGATAGACATTTGTTAAAGCTCCAGACTTCAAGTCATGTTGAAATCAGCAGTAAAACTGAGATCAACTGGAGCAGGACAGAAGTTATGAAGTAACCTTTAGAACGAAAACAAATAATGTCATAGATATTGGTGGGTGGTTAAACTCAAGAATCCATATCTGAGGAGAGATATGCCCTTTAGTGCATGGCTTTGAAGTAGAATTCTGAAATTGGTCAAGAAATACTGCTGCAGCTTGTAAAATTGCTTTATTTTTGAAAGCTCCAAATGTGACTATCCTTTGCATTTAGATAAATGCAAAGATCTATCATGTACATAACATCTGATAAAGATGATCTCTGTCCAAAATAATACACAACACTAGTCATGAAAATTCTGGCTATATACAAGAAGAAAGAAAATGACAATACTTTCCTAAGTTAAGGCGAAGCATTATCTCCTATTACTAACACTTAACAAAACATGGCAGTCTGCACTTGTGGAAATAACTGTACTGGAATATTTCATGTAAATTATTTTATCTGAGACAATATAACTGGAGAGAGCATGTGCAATAGAAAATATTTATAAAAAGCTGATATTAAACAGTTTCTAAAATTTCTTATACATTTCCTAAACACTGACTATAGTTGTGATGGTCTAGCAATAATCTGATTCTTGGCCATAATAAAATTAATTAGAAATACAAGTTCAAGGCATAGAGGAAATGGTCATCCACATGCCATCATCAAGCTGGAATTCAGTGAGAGCTTTCAGGAATGTGTTTACCTTGTTCAAGAACAACATTCTGTCAAAAGATAGACTAGCTTCTTTTAAGACAGCCACTGACTGATGGACTTTTTTTTTTTTTTTTAGGCTAATGAGCAGTTGTGGTTCCTCCTGTATAAGTAGTACCCTATTGTGTGAATAGCCAATTCCTTCTACAGAATACTTCCATTGCATTTTACACACATCCTAGCCTCAAAATATTATCAAGAGCTACTTATCCACACCTTTGTTGCCTGCTTTGTTCTAAAAAAGTATACGGTCTCGCAGGTTAACACATTCAGCAGCAGATTATTAACTCAAGAAGCCATATTACTTTTGCTAAAGCATTCTTAAAACCGTGCAACACATCTTCATCCCCCAATTCCCATTCTCCCATGCTTCCGCCACCCACAAATACTGCCTTCTTCAGCATACCTACAAGCACACACTCTTTCCTTCAAAAAGCCCTATAATAGCATGCAGGAGATGCAGCAATACAAAGGCTTCTACACAGTGTCACACGCTCTGTGGCTCAGAAGCCAGTCATCATTTATCTGTATTTTAACTGCATCTGGAAAGAATTAAATCCCATATGACTGCTTAGGGATTATCTAAGGATGATTCTCAGAAATAAGTCTTCTAAGTAAACATTAAACAACTGCTGTTTGTCCCCAGTTACTTTCTCCAAAGCTTTTTTTCATCCTTGCTTAAACCTTTGTACAGCTTGTTCAGCACTACCTAGCCACCACTCTTCACTTACTCCCTTCTCAACCTACATATAGAGAGCCTACTCTTATTCTGTAACAGTTGCAACTTACTTCAGGAAAAAATGTAAATAAATAGAGGTATAACAGTATCTACAGTTATGTGACAAGAAAACATCCTTGTTACACAATTTCTTGATAATAGGCTTTCAATTAAAGAACAGACACAACATGAGGTAGTAAATAACAGTATATTTTTTCTTCACTGGGAATGTTTCTGTGTATTATAGAAAACAGGCCATAATAGGACAGACTGTTAAAAGTTTATAGTTGAAGAATGTGTAGGCTTTAGATACATCCAAATTTTCAGTATGAAAGATATAACACTTTTGTAAATCTGTCTTTGTATACAAAGATTGTAGGTTCACATGTATTAAACAAAATGTAGCCCCTATCTTAAGAATGCTTTTGGTTCTTGCTAACACAAAGAAAAATCCCTTAAGCTATCTCCCTTACCTGCCCCCTTAACAGATTCCTACAGTAGTCTTCCAAGCTTGTTATGACACTATCTGCCAGTGTCGCCCTCTTCACTGAAGTCTATCTTCATTTTGTAATGAAAAAAATGCATAGCACTTAAATGTTTATTAAAAAAAACCCAAACAAACCAATACCACAAGACCAAAACAAAAACTCAGTTAAAAGTAATTAATATCCTGATTTTCTATCAGTTCTTCAGCTAGGCTCAATTAGAGTCATAGGCAAATAACAAGCCACTGACTAGGTTTTGGCCTGACATTCAGTTAACTAAACAAGATGAGGAAAGCTACTAGACATGGCATAAAAAAATATCACTATGAATTACAAATAATACTATGAGATTGTGACAAAAGTTACAGATGAGAATGGCTGGATCTCACAGGTGCTTAAGGAAAGGTTAGAGGACAAATTGGCAGACCTCAGAGATAAATGGAAGGGACTACTAGAGACCTTTTAGGGAGTGAAGTAATGCAAGGCCAACAGCACCTAGGTAACTGTATCAGTAATACCATATAAGGCTGAGATTATCTAAGTAACCCAAACCTGAGTACAGATGTAGCAAAACTGGGACCAATGAGGAATAAGGAACTAGGGGTGGTTTGTTTGTTTGTGAAGAGATTGGCATGGAAAACCTGAGATGTACAGACAGAAAAAAAAAAAACCCCACAAACCTAGGGCCAGGAAAGAGCAAAAGGAATTAAGTATGTAAATCATATTACTGGTGGTGTACAAATGTACCTGTCAGACAGCCCTGGGTTTCATCACCACAGCTGGGGCAGGACAATAAACCAAACCTGTTGTTCTAAACTTATCACAAAATTCAAGCCTGCTTCAATGGTCGGGGCAGGCAGGGTGCTCTTCCTGACCATCAAGGGAACATCTGGCTGGCACAAAAGTCCTGGTTGCCATGCCTTCTACACCTGCCAACACAGACAGCTGCCCACTTCCAAACAGGCTGTTCAGTTCATGAGTCCTAAAATTCTCTACAAGTTTCAGATGGTGGTTTGTTTGTTTGGGTTTTTTTCCCTTCACTGGCTTATCTTCTTTCCATAGTTACTGAAAAGGTTCAAAGCAACAGCTATGCAGGTTCCATAACTTTTTGTACTGTGTAACTGCATTCTTCTTGAGAAGTAAACAGAACATTTCTTAAAATTTAAATTTTATTGTATAGTGCTAGATTTAAGGAGAATTTAGCAATAATTTCTTATATTTTCACATTAAGACCATGTTAAGCATAAAATAACTTGATAAACTTTCAAGGCAGATTATTTTTCTTCTGCAGTAACATAAAACTGATCTCTTTCCAAGTCACCTGCAATAAGCAATGCTCATTTGCTTTCTAAGGAAGCATTGTAATTTTTTTTTTCATATAAAGAATGAAAAAAGTCTGAGACAAAAAATTAATTTTAATGATCCCTCTTACTAACTGCATAAGGCCAAAACAATACCTGAAAAAGATGAGAAATTTGCAGTCTCTAAAAACAGAGAAAACTCCACGTAACTACTTTTCATCACACTGTGCGATAACAATAACATTAGAAGCTAAATGAAAAAGCTCTTATCTGGAGGAGAAAGAAAAATAATTATAAAAAGGAAAACAATACACAAAGAAAATGTATGTACAAGCATTACCACGAAATAAAAGAACACAACATTTCAGCTATGTGCCTAGCACGTCCTATCAGTACAATTCACAAGTTGATGGTAATAGTACTATGCAGGAAGAGGAAACTCTGTTGCTATTTATTTGCATTTTAATTTAATAAAAAGGTCATCATCCAAGCTTAAGGTTCTTTAGCTCTACTTTAAAATAAATTGTAAAGTTTCACCCCAGAGGAGTTTTGTTATTATTTATTACATGGTTTTGGTTGTATAAGAGATACAACAGACCTGTTGTAACAGGAATGTTTTGGCACAGAAGTAGCAAACACTGCTTCTAAACTGCCTTCTTAGCATAGGCTGAATCTAGTACACCAACTTCACCTACCATTCCTGCTATTTGTCAGTCTGCTAGCTCACATTCTGCCTTGAGTTGCCAACAAGGCACTCAACTCACAGGACAGGTAAGCCTGGGCTGAATCATACTTTTGGTGAACTTCATCACTACAGGCATAGATATGAATGGCACCCCAATGGTTTGACTTCCTCATTTTCTTTTTTTTTTTTAATACAAAGACACATAAATGCTATCATATGGTATTTAAAATACTGCTTAAATCAGTCTTGATGATTCTGCTTAACTCCTAAAATTGTAAGTCTTTGGAGGGCACAAAAGTGTTCTGCTGCATACTCCTAACTTCTCTTCCTACTTGACTACCTACCAAAACCAAAGAAGTCCTGTATAACAGGAGAAAAAAAAAAAAAACAACACAAAAACTTCTCTAGAAGCATATCATTTTATCACCTCTAACTGAGCAGAACCTAAAATAATCAACCCAAGCATGAATGCCAGACAGTTCTTAGTATAACAGAACTCAACCTTGTCAAAATAAAAGACAGAGACAAATAGTGCAAAAAACGGATAAAACAAATTGTGAAGCCTTGTTGGCTTTAGCCACATATATATAACTGTGCAGTTACCAAAGACTGTACACATAGCAACCAAAAACACCAAAGAAACTTACTTCTCCTTATGAATTTGGGCTTTCATTTTTTATTGTTTTGCTTTTTACTCCTTTCTACACATCTCTGAACCCAACAAGTAATTAGAGTCAACAGTACTGTCTTTCCAGTAGCTGATCTCTACTCATTTTTCTCCTTCTAAAACTAGTCTCTGTTTTCCTTCAAAAGTCTTAATTGCTACCAGAGGCAGATACTGATTCAATTATGCTACACTAGATAAATGCAACAATGAAATTTAGGGCCACATATACACCAGGTTAAGAGAAAAGAAACAAAACAAAAAACAAACAAACCCAAAACAAAACAAACAAAAAACCACAAACAAACAGAAAAGCCACCAGAAAACTGTTTCCCCATACAGGCATTGCAACCACAAGCTATGTCAAAGGAACTAAAGGCCAGAAGTCCTCCAACAACAAAAGAAGAAGCCTTCACTCAAATTTGCTTGCCTTACACAAGGGGCCTGTGTCAATTTCTACCTTGCAAACTAGTGAATCCCCTCAAAGGGCCTTTTCTGCTTTTTCTCACATGCCAGGTCACTAATATATTCCCAGGAGAGCCTCCTAAGGACTCAGCCTTACCTCTTCCTTAGGAAGTACCCTCTCCAAAGCACACCTGGACCTAACACCAGCACTCCCTCTCCCTCCCCCCTCCCAAAAAAACCCCAACCAACCAAAAAAAACCCACCACCAACCAACCAAAAAAAACCCAAAAACCACCCACCAAAACAAGTCGTCATTGCTTGGTTTCTTCCCTTACAGACATGCACCATCTTCTCTAAGCAACGCACCCCCCCACAGCCTTCAGGCAGGCCCTGCCTAATGAGCAGCTAACAGCCAACAGACCGCACCTGGGGAAGGGCTTAACAGCTGCTCTCCTGGTCAGGTTTTAACAGACGAACCTTTAATTAAACACAACTGGGTTTTTTATTTGCCTGATAAAAGTGCTGTTTAGCTAATGCCTTGGGGTTCCAGCCGCTCATGTACATATAGCTCCCATGAGTCACTTCAGGCCTAGCATAGCAACTAGTGCTTTTTTAAGATGCCAGAACTGGAGCAAAAGCAAAAATGGAGCAGATGGGTACCAACGCTATTTATAACTACCAAAGCCTTCACAATATGTCCCTGAAGAAAAATACGTTGGTGCTTGAGATTAGGCTCAGGTGCCCCTTGCCCCACAAACTTCAGTTACGTACTTAAGGAGCCAGGAGAAATCACTGTAGAGGGAAGGCTCTGGGGAAGCACGAATACAGGCACCGGAATTTCAGGTTTCGAAATGACAGGGAGAGAGGGGGAACGTGAGGACAGTTTTCATGTGCAATATTTCTCCTTCCCGCATCTCTGGTTGAAACGCCGAGGCGAGAGCCGCCTTTCCCCGGTGTGGGGCAGACAGCGCCCTCCCGCGTTCCGCCTCTCCCCTCAGGGGCTCTCCCCTCCTCTCCTTTCCCCTCAGGGGCTCTTCCCGCCTCACTGGCGGCGGCGCGAGCCCCCGGCGCAGCCCCCGAAACGGGCGCCCCCTGCTGCACAGCGCTGGAACTGGGTCAGAGGCCCGAAGTGGGCCGAGGGGGCGGGTCCGCGCCAACGAAGAGCGAAGGGGGCGGACTCCTCCCGCGTCGCGGCGTGGTGACGTAGAGCGTGTGCGCGTGACGTCGCGGCGGCTTTCGTCTTGCTCCCGGTCTCGCCCTCGTCGCCCCTCGGCCCGTTCTGGCCTGCGCTCGCCGCTCGCTGCCGCTATGGCGAATGTGGCCGACACGAAGCTCTACGACATTCTAGGGGTGCCGCCCGGGGCCTCCGACAACGAACTCAAGAAGGTGCGGGGGAGGGGCGGGGGTGGCCGGTGCCCAGGGAGACCGGGCAGCAGCGTTGTGGAGGAGCAGGGTGGGCTCTCCGCCGGGTCGGGAGACCCCGTGAGGTGTCTAAGGTGGGGGGTGGGCTACCCCGAAGCTGGCGGGAGCTAAGGGGAACAGAGCCGAGAGAAGGCCTTGGGCGCGAGGAGCATGGCCTGAAGGTGGCGGCGGCCTGCCTAGCCGCGCGGCTGAGGCCTGCGGCGGGGGAGGGTGCGGCGCCGGGGAAGGCGCCCGGTACAGCTTTAGCTCGCTGAGGTAGGCCGCGCCGCGGAGCCGCGGGGGCCTAGCTTGCGGGCGCTGACGGAGCGGGCTAGCCCGTGGGCAGGACCCAGGGAGGAGGGAGCGGTGGGGCCCAGCCGTGCCCCCTGTGTCCCTGGCCGGCGCCGCCGGGTCCCGTGTTGGCTCTAGGCGCCACCGGGACTCGACTCGTCTCGCCCCCGCAGCGTCGCGTCCCTCCCGCGTGGTGGAGCGGGATTCGCAGCCGGCGAAAGAATTCTTTGGGTGTAAAAATCCTGGTGAAGGGCCTGTCGATTCTTTACTGGAGCCATTGTCTGCCCCACGTGTAGGCCTTAGTGAGGTTTCGTTTTGCTCATATATTTGATTCTTCTCAGGCCGAAAGCGACATGGTAAGGTAAACAAAGAAGTGAGGTAAAAAATTTGAGCCAGCTCGTCAGTATAACAATTCACTATGTCTTTTTCATTCTGCAGCGTATAAACCGCTTTTTTTTTGTTTTTCTAAAAGGACTTAATGACCATTTACACATGAGGGAGAATAATTGACTAGACAGTTTACCAGTAGTGACCTTCTTCCGCTGATGGGTGGTGCTGGTATGAACATCTAACTATGCCTTACCCATCATGCATGTGGTAGCCTAATTTGTGCAGGGATAGGCAATTGCAGTGTCGAAATAATATTAGAGGTGGAAGAAGGCATGTGGTGAGAGGATAATGCGCTATACTCAACACCTGCAAGTAGGAATATTTATTTTTTTTGTACTGAGTTCTCATAAGGGTGTTTGTGTCCTGTATGAATGAAAAACAGACAGCCGTTTTCCCCTTGTGCTGTTCAATGTTAATTTCTATAGTTTAGACTTATTATGGAATGTAAAGTTCCCATCTGCCTGCAACAGCCAGAAGTTCATCTCAGTTGTTATTGAAGGGTCTTATGATTGCTTTATTAATCTTGCTATATAATGGTGTAGGACACTAAAAACAAATAGGTGATAGTTTAGTCAAAAAGGGCTGAGAACAGTTAACACCAGTTAGTTAAATTTCGTTGAAGTTCTAATATGGGGCCAGTGTAGACTTTAATTCTGGATATTTCTGATTAAATGGATAGCAGTAGCTTCCCTTTGGACCATGAGTAGTCTTAAAAGTTCTTATAAACTGGAATGCTGTTATCAGCAAAGACACAAGTGCTATTGCTTTTTAAAGATCACCATGCAAGCTCTTTTTTTCTGATTAGATAATGGTATGTGGGTTTTCAGTTCAGTGTTCTGTGTTTTGTGGGTTTGTTTTTTTTTTCTTGGTTAGACTCTTTGAAATATGTGGGGAAAATCCATTTTTATTACAGAATATGTAGACTTGTGGAAGATTATGCTCTGTTATTGATGAGTAATTTGTCCTATAAGACCTTTAGGTGTAGGTTTTTGTCCTTACTGGGGTTTAGAATATTTGCCTTGTAATATCCATGTTCTAATTTTGTTTCATTATTTCCTTATCAAACTTTATTACTTGAAATACTCTGTATTTCTGCATGTAATCAAGATAATCAGCAAAGAGAAGTAACTGCAGGTACAAAAAACCCCTTATTTTTTCCAGTACAAAAAGGAAAAGTTGTGATCTTTGTAGAGCTTGTTTGTAAAGCTCTCTTAATGTTGTAGTTTTAAATAGGTAGTTTAGATGATTAATTGCACAGAAATAGCTTTTGAAAAATCCACTCTAAGAAACAGTGTTTTAGCTGTTTTCAGTTGCATTGCTGTAGCTTTTTAAAATATGTATAGCTAAAAAAAAAAAAAAAATCATGTAATGTATTAATACCTGTCCTCTGATTGTTACTAGGAGGTGTTGAGGTGAAGTGGGGGAGAAATGAGGTCTTTACTCAGAAACTCAAAATATAGGAAAAGTCTCTGCCTGGTCTGTTATTTGTTTTCATCCTCTAAAGTATAAGCATAACACATTAAGTACTGCTGTTGAAAAAGTGATGATCTTGAGGGTCAAAATATTGGTCTAAAAACCAAAACAAACAAAAATCCAGAACAAAACCAAAAACCATTCTGAAAAATCTCTTCTGGAGATTTGGCTGTACTTATTCCTCCTCCTGTTTTAGAAGAATTAATTTAAATAAAAATCTGTACATTCCTGCATATATAATTCATAGACTTAGTTCATAGTGAGATGAAATCTCTTCCATTATTGGAAAGTAAGGGAGAATAAAATGATTATTGGGAGCATTGACTGCTAGGGTTGAATGAAAAGCTGTGGCAGCCATTTTGTTGATAATGTATTGATGTGATTGAGGTGAAAGACAAATGGGTTGAAACTTAAATTATCATACTGTATATTTTGCATGTTTTTTGTGGAGTAAGTGATTTTAATGGAAGTCCAATGTGATTCTTCTGTTAAGTTCATAAAAGACAAACAGGAAAATTAGTTCTACCTACTGTGTGCTGTAGTTGTGTCTAAGTCCAAGTGTAGTTAATTGATGTATTTAGTTATGTCAGAATTTTTTATCTATTGTTTTAACATGAGTGATTTCAAAAGACTGATTTTTCACACTTTGCTTTATTAGCATTTTATTTCTGAAGACAGTACTTGAGTTTTTCAGTAAAGAGCTGATTAATAAAAATTGAAATTACTTTTGTACCTCTTGTAACTAGGCATACAGAAAGCTGGCCAAGGAATACCATCCTGATAAGAATCCAAATGCAGGAGACAAAGTAAGCCTTTTTTTTTTTTTTCTTTTTTTTTCCCCTTCCCCCAAGTTCTTAGTTTTGCTATTACACTTGCATCTAAAGAACCAAATACAGGTGTTGGGGGCTTGCTGTTACAACCTGTGAAGAAATAATAATTGAGAGGGAACCCTGTCCTGTTTACTTCTTCCCAATCTCAAAAATTTGCCAGCATACCTCATGAGAAAATGCAGTGGTTGGCTGAGTCAGATTGGTTGAGACGTAATGGTGAGGGAAAAACTGCCTCTCTTCATCTGCCAAGATGATGTCAGCTGGCACTGCTGTCTGTGTAGGTATTTGAAAAAGATAGACACTCAGTTTTCCAAGTTTTTCCAATGTGGAAAAATGTATGTGTGGAGGTTCTTGAAACTGCTGCAGCATAAAGCAAATTACGTATGTGGGAAGGTTGAATTTGATTTGTTATGCTAATAGCAATTAAAAAATATCAATTAAATTGACTCAGCTGATTGTCTTGAACAGAAGTTCTAATGGTTGCTTAGAGGTGAGCAGAGATTACTATGAAAAGGTACTCAGTTGTTTTGAGGACAAATACATTAATGTGCATTTAGTAAGTTGCTCAACTGTTAGTGTATTTTAAGTGCCTAACATCTTGAAATCTTGTGTAACTGCGGAGTTTTTTTGCCTCTTGGCTACTGCAGGTTTTTTTTCAAGCAAACTGTCCGATGCTAGGCACAGTAAAGAACGAAGACAAAGTTTTACAGTAAATGCCACCTCTTAAGAGGTAACACAACTATGCCCAAGTCTGACTTAAGTGCTGCATATTAGAATGAGGGTGAAAAAACTGTTATTTTCTGTACATTCTTATTTGGGTGAGAAACAGTAGTAAAATGCTCCCTTGAAGTTTTAAATTATCATGCACTAATTTGAGTCTGTTCCTGTTCTAGTTCAAAGAAATAAGCTTTGCCTATGAAGTATTGTCAAATCCAGAGAAACGTGAGTTATATGATAGATATGGAGAACAGGGTCTTCGAGAAGGTAGCGGTGGAAGCAGTGGAATGGACGATATTTTCTCCCATATCTTTGGTGGTGGATTGTTCAATTTCATGGGTGGTCAGAGTAGAAGTCGTAATGGTAGAAGAAGAGGAGAAGATATGATGCATCCACTCAAGTGAGTATCTTGACACTGCAAGTACTTTCAAGCTCTCTTGATCAGTACTTGACTCTGCTAATGTATATTCCTGATATGCTCCCCAGCTGCAGTCTGCACCTACTTTTCAGACTTGCATGTAGTGTGTAACCGAGAAGGCAGTCATCTTGAATTGCTTTTCATGATTGGTTAATCTCATAGATTACCTTATGCTTTGCTTTGCCTGGTTCTTAGCCTGTATATACTTTGTTAGCATTATTTTCATATGTTTTGCTCCATAATTATGTTTGGAAGCTTTAATCTGAAAAAGCATTCAACAAACAAGTATTACTCATTAGCGGGCTTCTTAGGGAAGCAGAGGTCCTAAGACTCTGAAAAGACTTGCATTCATAGTGTAATACCAGCTGGAACTTGACCTGCACAGTTGTCACAGTTTAGGATCAGGACAGCCTACTAGACCTGTAATAGATGCTCTCTGTTAACCCCCCTTCCTTCCCAGTGGGATAGAGAAAGGGAATAAGGGAGAGAGACTTGTCAATTAGAAAATGAAACCAGAACAGCTTTAATGAAAATAGTAAAAATTGAATATATACAAAAACAGTACTGAACCCAACCCCCCCTATGGTAATTACATCACCTTCACCACTGTTGCTGTGGAACTGGCACCAGGAAAGACCCAGACTGGGCCCAGTGGTAGATGGGAACTGTGTTCAGTAACTGGATTTAGAAAAACACAGATCAGGTTCGAAGGCAGAATGGACAGAGTCACTGTCAGATGTCCGGCAGTGAAGTAAGAAGCTGGAAGAGGACCTGAGCTGAGCAAAGCAGGGCAAGGCCCTCATGATCCCTCAGCTCTACACCAAATATGATGCATATGTGATGGGATCCTTTGTTGGTCAGTTTGGGGTCTCCTGTCTTGGATACTCCTCCCTGCAGGTGCAGCCTTTTACTTCGTGCACCCCAGCATGATACACAAGATCTGTCAGTGGCCTTGGTCTGCACACCAGTACTTGGTAGTAACTCTAAACATGGGGTGTTATCACTGCCAGCAGCAGACACTGTGAAAACAGGCTGCTAACTTCAGACAGTGCAGTGAGTTAGAAGAACTGAGCTGAAAAGGAAAATCACTGAATGGAATTAGTTCTGTTCTCACTCAAAGCAGGACAACAATTAATGGAAAAGTGTGTGGTGGGTTTGATTTTGCTGTGTGTGTGGGGTGTTTGTTTGGGTGTTTTAAGCCATGCTTGAATATCACATCTAATTGTGTTTTGTAGACCTCTGCTTGCAGTCGTTTCTGGCTTTTTGCCCACTGAGCTGGTCCTTTTTAAGTTATCAAGTTAAGCTGCATCTTTCCTGTAGTTGGCAAACTGTGTTTAGTCTGGTTGCTTTTATGTGCTTGCTTAGTTTAGTAGCCAGTAGTGCAAGCTTTATTAGTAATTAGCTTTGGTTTTGTTGTTATTAAACACTGATGCCAGGCAACCTTTTCTCAATACATTAAGTTTCTATTCACTAACAGGGGAGAAACACTAAATAGGTTCATAAACTTATATTACTGTATAAAGGTTACTGGAGTTTAATAGTGTATTTGAGCTTCTAAAGAAATCTAAAGACTTAAGTGGCCTTGGGGACATGTTAGCCTCCCTCCACTAAACTATCTCAAGTGGAAAGCCCAATGCAGTAGTAAGTATTCTGTATGTATTCTTATGTATGCATGCCATAAATATTGCCAGGACTGTAGTTTATCTCACCTGCCTGAGTTAAAAATGACAAAAACAACTATGATTATGTAATAAATCCAAAAACACTAGATCAGCTTGTTTCCTGTTGAGAAACACAAGCAATCCTATCTGGTTTATTCTGATTAAATTACAGTTTTTCTCTGAAATTAATGTGGAGGATTACATGTGTATATTCACAGGTATGTAATAGTTTTTAATGACTCCTTGTGAAATCTAAAATGGTGCTTTAAAATCTGATTTTAATAGCAGATTTTTATGAAGATCTGTTTTAATTTGTTCTGGACAAATAATTTTAATTGCATGGAGAAAGTTCTTATATGGTAATCCAGAAGAAATGCTTTATTTTGTAGAGTCTCTTTAGAAGATCTGTATAATGGAAAGACAACTAAACTACAACTTAGCAAGAATGTCCTTTGTAGTGCATGTAATGGGTAAGTTTGGTGGTTCTTTTGAGTTTTCTAGTTGCTGCTTTGGCATATAGTGTAATGAAGCATCTCCTGTGTCAGGTCTTTATCAGTGACTTACGGGAGCCTTCTCTGACTAGAAAATTGTTGAATGATACTATTGATGGAACTATTCAAGGGCTTTCTATGGGGGGAAGAGGGAGGAGAAAACCTAATTGTCAGTGCAATTAGGCGTGATAACCCTACTGATGTAGGTTGGGGGTTTTTGTATGTTTCTGAAAAACTTCTCATACAACTGATGCTTTCTATTCTAGGCAGGGAGGGAAAGCTGGAGCTGTTCAGAAATGTAATGCTTGCCGAGGTAGAGGTGTACGTATCATGATCAGACAGCTGGCTCCTGGAATGGTTCAGCAGATGCAGTCTGTATGCTCTGACTGCAATGGAGAAGGTAGGCCAAGTTATTCTGTGTTACTAAATGCACTTAGTTGGATTCAGCTTCCTGGTTAAATCACTGGAAGAATTTATCTAGGGCAGTTTTGCTTCCATCTAGTCAGTTGGTTCTCGATCTAATGTTAGTATGGAGAAATTGTTTTACTTGGAACAACAGTGAGATTTACAGTATTTACTGTACTGAAAAGTAGACTGGAAGCTTGAACAGTAGGGATTGATTGTTTTTAAAAACATGTAGCAGTAGGTAATATTCACATCTATTATGCTTGTGTTAAAGTAAATACCAAAGGTTTTGTAGTTTTGAGAGCTTTCTGTCTTGCAGTGTTCTAATATCCAAGAACAGTTTTTAATTTTCCATTAAAAATGGAAACCTAAAGTTGGCTTTTAACTTCTTCAGATTAAGATGATACTCTTTGCTGAGCTTGTGTTCGGGGAAACAAGTTCAGCACATGACCTGCACTTCATGTACAATTTGAAGCATAGTAATGTCACATTGTGGATGATTTTGCTCTTCACAGTACTTAGGAATTACGCAGTTGTATTTTGTCTAGTCAAAACATTTTGTAAATTGTCTTTGAAGATACTGTTTTTACATTTTACATACCTAACCTACCTATTTAGTACTTTTAACTGCATCATAACATTGTTTTGTTTCACAGAAAGGTGGCTTAAGCAGCAAGTTTAATGCCTTAAGCCACGTATATATGTTTGTGGCATGTAGAGCAGTATTGGAAATACTGAAATTGTACACTGTATGTGCTCTAATATTTTGGTTACTCTGTACATGACAACAGCTTACTTGAAAAATAAAGATGAAGCAGAATAGAAAATTAAGCTGTTTTGGATAATCATCCTTCAGTTTACTGGAAAAAGTAATTGCCATGCTAGAGGTGATGGACAATGAAAAAACTATTCAGTTTCACAGTATAAAAATGAAATCCCTTATGTGTCAGAAAACATTAGATCCCTTCTATGGGAAAACCTATATATTGCTCTTGCATGAAATTGTGATTTGACCAGCTATCTCCCCCCTATTTTGTATGTAAGACTCTTGTTCTAATGGCTGCATTTACATAGTTCTTTGTGGTGGTGGTGGTATACTTCAAAAGATGGCTGTCGGAGAACAGAACCTAGTAATCCTTTTTTCCACTGTTAACAGCAGTGGAACTAAGCTTTCTAAATACAATGAAATAGTGTGAAATTTGTTTTCTGACTTTTAAGGGAGGGGAGAATTTCACTTTGGTTTTAGCTTTGTCCTTTCTCTTAAGAGCAGTCCTCCTCCAGCATAACAAAGAATGGTGAAGTAGACTCTTAAGAGTACTAAGTTGAGTGGTAAGGATAGTGGAGTCAGATTAAGACGTAAGGAACACTAGAAGCTGTAGACAGTCTTGTTTCACCTTTCGCTAAAGTACTCTTCCTTTGCAAAACCCTTGATAAGGCAGCTTGGGAGGTTATGCTTATCTTTGTATGATTCACATCCCCCTTGCTTTTTTTTTACTTTTCTCTCTTCCAGACAGGGTAAATTGAGCCTGCCTTTCCTCTTAATGAGGAATTCATAAAGCAACATCTAAATCACTAGTTGTTGCATGTATTCTTCAGCCTACTTCAAAATATTTTTTTGTTGTTTTTTCAGAATCGGGTACAATTATGAGAATCTCTGAACTCAAAATTTGTCTTTCTTTAGGTGAAGTAATCAATGAAAAAGACCGCTGTAAAAAATGTGAAGGGAAGAAGGTGATCAAAGAGGTAAAAATACTTGAAGTCCATGTAGACAAAGGCATGAAACATGGGCAAAGAATTACATTCAGTGGAGAAGCAGATCAGGCTCCAGGTGTGGAACCAGGTGATATTGTTCTCTTACTACAAGAAAAGGAGAATGAGGTAATGCTTCTGAGTTTATATTTTAAATGCCTTTTTATCCTAGTCTTTATGTGATAGAGGTGGCTCTTCATTTTAAAGTAATTCATGTAGTTGCAACTCTGGGAGAGATGGTGAATAGCTTTTAATAGATTTACAGCAAGTAGTGTGGCTTTCATGGTGAGCAAAAACAACCTTTGTAGCCAGAGGTCATGCAGATTCTGGTGCTTCCTAGTACTAATAAAAGGTAGCTTTCTCAGGTAAGCTCTTCGATACAGTAGACACATACAGCGAAGAGCTGTTCAGGATGTTAACTTCTGTCTGCTTTGCTTGTGACACACAAAAATATATGTTGCCTTTTTTTTAGTGTCTTGTGACAAGGAACATTACTGAAAGTACCAAGATGGTACTTGCTATCTCTGCTACTCTGGTGGAGATAAAACAGAGAATGCTGATGTTCCTGATTTATTTAATGAAACAGAGAAACAAGTTTACTTCATACTAGTTTATTTAAGCTTATGCTTCCTGTTTTCTGGAGTATATACATTGCACTTTTGAATTAAATACTGCAGTTTATCTTTCTGTGTGTTAAAACTCCTTTAGGACAGAATTGAGAACTACTTTTTTTTAATGCTTTTGTTTAGAAAGGCCAGGTATTAATGTGATTGAAATAAGTAGTTTGAATGTTGAACTCTTGGAAAAATGTGGAATGGAAAGGGGTGGGGAGGAAGCTCTGTTGTGACAAAATAGCATTGAGTACAAATTTTAATTCAAGTCACATATTAAGGATATAATATTCATTATCTGAAAAATAGGTACTCTGTAAGCTTTTCAAAGCTGTGTCAAGGACTGCTAATTTGTCAATCAGTTTTGCATAGCTCTTTACACATTACTCTTTTCTTCTGAAATACATGTTGAAATGTGGTATCACAGTTGATTTTGACTATAAGGGAGAATGGGTCTGTAAGTGTACAGAACAGTCAGATGTACATGACAGCATCAAATTCCAGATGGCGGATGCCCCTTTGTCCTAATCTTCTAATGAATTGCATATAGTTCTACATTAGTAACAATTCTAAAATATAATGTATCTTGCGCCCTAGTGAGTAAAACTAGACTGACTTATACTGAAGCTTTTAGAGCTCTTGAAATTTCCCTCGAGGGGAGTCAATGGTTCTGCCAATGGCTGAAACTTACACTTACTCTGATTAAGAATCCTGAGTGAATGGCTTAAAGATCAATTATGACAGCTGTGGATTAATTAATCGATCAAAGCCCTGATGTAGATGAAGTTACCTGAAGCAGATATGCATGATGACTAGTTAAATGTTGAGAAATAATGGCAGGTTTTGTACTCTGGTTCAGGGGAAGTAATGTCAAACAAGTTTTGTTTATAGGTTGCTTGTGTAGGACATCTTGGGAGTGAGCACTGCTGCTCTACAGGTGGTCGTCTTTAATTGGAACCTTACATCATAGTATATAGTGTGGTTTACCTTGTCTTAAACGACACTTTAATCAGGCACAAACTTTCCAAGCATGTTAAGCTACTTGAATGAACAGAATCAAATTAACTTTGTACAAAAGCTGTTGCTCTGACACATAATTCTAATAATAAATAATGAGTCTTACGGAGATACGATATAGGACTAGGAAATATATCTCCTGGGTTTGATTTTTTCAGGTGTTCCAGCGGGATGGGAATGACTTGCATATGACGCACAAGATTGGGCTTGTTGAAGCACTGTGTGGATTTCAGTTCACATTTAAGCACCTTGATGGACGTCAAATTGTGGTTAAATATCCTCCTGGAAAAGTAATTGAGCCAGGTAAGCTTGATGTGATGAGGACTTCTTCCAGTATGCTTCTGTGATTCTTGAACACTTAATCCCATTCTTGTTGTCCTCTGAACATAGTTCAGAGAAATGAATTGTATAGAGAAAGATTGTTGTGAAGTAGTGTTCGCTATCTCGCTTCTCTTTGAATTACAGGTTGTGTTCGTGTAGTCAGAGGTGAAGGAATGCCTCAGTATCGCAATCCTTTTGAGAAGGGGGATCTTTACATTAAATTTGACGTTCAGTTTCCTGAAAATAACTGGATTAGCCCAGAAAAGCTTTCAGTAAGTAGTTCTTCAAGCATAAATTTGGTGGTCTTATTTGATAGTGTATAGAAAGTGTGTTGTACCTCATGTGCTTACTTCTTGGTGCTTAAATTTAGATGCAAGTACAGCTGTTCTTTTACTGTTGTTTATGGGCATCATGTAACTTGAAGATACCCATTGGAATATGAACTTATGGAAGCTGTATTTAAGAGCTGGGCAGATGTTGGGCTGATGAGGGCAGGAGGAAGTATCTTCCTGGTGCTAAGTCTTCAGAGTGCAACTGTATTTACTGATTGCCCTTTTTGTTGATGATAATGTGGAGCTCTTGAAGTGATTCTCCTGAAGTGGCATCTTCCAGTTGGTACAAGTACTTCAGATACTTGTAAATGAGTATGCACTTCAGGGTTCTCATCAGCTTAGAATTCGAAACCAAACTTGCTCTGAGAGGGAGTCTTGAAGTTGTGGGGAAACCAGTCACTTCATTTAGCATCTGTGTATGTAGTACTGAATACACTTCTTTTTTGGGGGGGCAGGAACTTGAAGATCTTCTGCCAGCTAGACCAGAATTTCCCAATGTAATTGGTGATGCAGAAGAGGTAGATCTTCAGGAATTTGATACCACTCGTGGTTCGGGTGGTGGCCAGAGACGTGAAGCTTATAATGATAGTTCTGATGAAGAAAGCAGCCATCATGGACCTGGGGTACAGTGTGCCCATCAGTAAACGTTTGTCTAAAGTTGCACAAGGATTTTCTTTCAAATTTTGCCTGACTTGTTTTCAACAATCCAGATGGATTGTATAAGTAATCCAGATGAACCAATGGACATCTATTGCTGTATGTGTAACTTTTAAATTGGTCTATAGTATCTACAGAGTGTAATTTAAACTAACCACAAGCTTACATCTTCATTTTGACTGTGTAGCAGAATAAAGCACTTGAAAGGAAGACGAGACTCCTTTTCACATGGGTTTTAAGTTTGTCCTTGTATCTGTGCTTGATTTTTACCAGTTTTGTGTAGATTTTAAGTTTCATATTTTAAATTCAAATTCTACATTGTAAAGTTTGTGTACAATTTGTCCTGAGGCTTGGTATTTGGCTGCACCTGCATAAGCTGCTACAAGTAGAATAAAGAATTTCATAGCCTGTATCTATCATCTAGATGCATGGTAAATGGGCTTTGCACATAATGGGTTTAGAGCTGACTGGGAACAATGGAAGACTAAATTAGAAGTGGTTGTAAGTTTTTTCTACCATCTTGTGAACGGTTTCTGAAATTAAATAAAAGCAGTTGGTGTATAATATATTTCTTTTGCCTTAACTCTTACTTTTCCAGTGGCTTTAACTATCCTGTGTACAAAGAAACTATGTAGATGGTAGACAATTTTTAAATACAGGGAGGCTGAAGCTGCTTTAAGACCAGGTTGCAGCTAGGTAACAGTTGTGCCACATCTAGAAGTCTTACTGAAATGAGATACGACTAAATGGACATGGGGAAGTCTGTGGCCATGTCCCCTTTGTATGAAGACAACACAAGGATGTATGAGTCCAATCAGAAGATAACAAAACCTTTTAAATGAAGATGATTAAATACCAAAATAATAGTAATGTCTTTCTCTTAGCCTTTGAATTCAATTCAAAGCCTGATTCAGCCTGACTTCCCAGGGAAATGTTTCCAGTTTTAAAAAATGTGTTAAAATGAACATTATACCTGGCAACTTGTGGTTGCATTAGCACAGTAAAGAGATTGAGATTTAGTGTTGTGCTTGACAAAAAATTTTGACCTGGAAATACAGTAAATGTAGATGGTTTTGTTACTTCTCCAGTAGTTTGCACTTTCTAACTATTAAGACATCTTCTCCAACTTCAGTTCTGTTCCTTTTTGTATGATTCTATTTGGTAAGAATACCACAACAAAGCAAAAATGTGACCTTAAATAATTATCAGGTACAGTTATCAAAGCGTTTTGTTATGATGTTAACGAACTGTGCATTAACTTTGGTTGGTAAGCTGCTTCTTTATAGAGAGGTTTCTCTCCCTGTTGAAGTGATGCAGTTGAAAGATGCCTCTACTTTTCTTTACAAATCTGAAGTGTGACTTGTTTAATTATTGCTCAGATAGTTGACACTTTACCAATGAGCCTGGAGGGACAAACTCCAAGGATTTCCATGTGCTTGGGTAGGCATTGGCATTTGAGTGTTGCTGAACATCATTGTTGTAGACTCTAAAACTAAAGCAAGAATAAATACTTTGACCTGTATTTCAGTATTGACTTATGCTGTGACAGTCTCATTTAGTGAATCTCTTTTTCATTTATTTTTCATTTATTAAAACTTCATGTTGCTTTTCATTAAGCCATGTTTACATACTGACCCTTTCTCATTATTTTTTTTTCTCCCAGAAGTCATTTTAACCTGTAATGCTTAAAGAATTATACCACCTGTCTTCTACTTTTTAGTAGTAGCTTTGGGCTTTGCCTCCTTGGAAAACAGTACATACTCCATGCTTTTTACTTCCTTACTTTCAAATTGCCTCTTTTTGGGGGAGGGGGTGGGGAATAAATTGATGGCAACTTCTTCTATAACATGCTGAAGTGAAGGGGTGGAGGAGAAGTTGATCACTGTATGTGGTGCAAGTTACTCTAGTTCTGTTCAGTCCTGAAATTGCAGTAATTCAGGCTCCTGACAACAAGTAGCATGTTTAAATGAGTGGTGACTACTTCTGCGTTGCCCTTCAGGGTATCTCCTGCTCTGTTAAGAGGTTTTTCTACAGTAAAACACTAAAGGAATGTCACATTCACGTTTGACGCTGTCTTGGTTACAATATTTAAGTTGCAAGTAATACACTGGTACAGTTACTAATGCTTTATTAGTTTGACTAAGGTTTAACATAGTTATGGTGGCTTTAACTTGCCATTGTGACTCTCCTATCAATAATCAAATAAACAGTTGTGTTCTCAGGTGTAAACAGCTGCAATTTACATACTTTCATGTTAGAGGTTGTACTATAAACAATATGAGTATTCTGGGTGTTGGGGGAAGAAGGAAATGTGATCACCAGAACTGTATTGGAACTATTTTTTAATTGACACTTCTCTCTTTAACGACCGCAAGAAGCTGAAAGGAAGAAATGTCAGGAAGTCTCATCTAGCTTATTTTGTAATGAGTCTCTCTTCCCATATACTGCTGACTCTTCTACACTGTCTTACCTGATTTTACTAAGTTGTTCACAATGAATTCTTAGTCCTAAGATACTGACAGGGGTGTGACTTGCTCACATAAACAAGAAGGTGATGTTCTTTTGAAAAAATAAGTCTACTACGGTTAGAAGCAATCAGTGGAAGAAAGTTTACTGCTGTTTGAAAAAAAAGAAATGGGTCAAAGGCAAGTTAATGCACAGCACTTTCTCAGCCCTTTAAAGAGGATGTGATAGGAAAATTTTATTTTAGTTATTAACCCATAACCTTCTACTCTAGCCTTAGGCAGCAGGCTAAAAAAAATCACTGTAAAGGAGGTGGGGGGCATTTAATTGTATAGCTCTATTTAAAAAAAAAAGGAACAGTAGAGATAGGAAGTGTCACCAAGCTCAGAAGCCTCCAGCACTCCAAGTATATAAATTACTTCAGTTGATTGAAGAGTTCTTGTGCTTCATACAGTGCAGATTTTGTGAATTTGCCCTTTGGGTCAGGGCCCAGAAATACTTGGCCAGATCTTAGCCTTTTAGTCACAAAAAACCCCCAAACAAACAACAACCAACCTCCCCCCCCCCCCCAAACCCAACAAAAACCTGATTTCTAAATTGCATAGAAAATAGTTTAACAAGAGCAGATGGGATTAACCAGTAGCAGCTGGTTTTGTCATATGACTACTACCAAAACATGCCTAACACTATTTTTCCAAAATTTAAAAAATGGCAGGTTTTAGTACTGCATTGCAATTTTGATTAGTATGAGAGTAAATAATTAAATCATTCCTCTTGAAATGGCTATTTGCCTGCAATAATCAACAGCTGGTACCACATTGTTGTGATGCTCTTAGTAATTTAGGGGGAAATGGTTGTTAATTTGCGTTAAACTACTGAATTAGAGAACTAACTATTCATGAATATTCTTGAAGCTTCATGTATAATCTGAATGAGAGGTTTCCAAGGGAGAGAGCATGGTTTTAATCTAGGTTTAGTAGTGTTAACTTCATGTTCTTAATCAGTCTTACTTCAGAATTCTTTTTTCCCTTATTTGAAATGTGACCTTTGTTTCCTTAAGCAAAGCAAGGGTGGAAGGAGAACAGAAGGAAACCTAATCTAGACTTCATTCCTGAAGTAGTGTTTTAGTTTAAAGAGTGTAGGAGTTTTTCATACTATCTTTTCTCACAGTGACAACACTTTAATTGAAACTGTCACTGTTAGAGTAAAAGCCCAGTGCACCCTCAAGTTCTGAAAATACTAAAGCACTCCCAGCAGAGTGACTGCTGGACTGGCCTTGGTAGATAGAAAGATGTTAAATTCCTTTCCTACAAATTACTCAGAAGTACATAAGTACTGGAAAAATTTGGCTGACACCACAAATTACAGCAGGTCTGAGTTACTCCCTGTCACCTTACACCTTACTGTCAAGTCACAGACAATTAGAAATTAGTTTTATTCCTGGGTCAGTTTCATATCTGCCAGCACAGAACTAAAGTGATGTGCCTTAAAAGGCACATTCAAAGACTTAGAAACTTACACTGCAGTTTATTTCCAGAGAGAAATTCAAGCAGATTGATACTGGGAAGACTAAAAAACACGAGCAGTAAACCAACCCTGCATTCCACTTGGGGCAGGTATGGAAAAATGACATTAAAGAATACTTGTGAATGGTTATGAAAAAAATGCCCTTGAGAGTCCTATTTAGAATACCCTACTTAAAGCTTATTTTCTACATTCATTTACTGTGAACTAACATTTGATCTTAACTATGACTTTTATAAGAATTTTTAAGAGTAAAATTGTTTTCTGATTTTGTATCCTTCAGAGATAACAGGAATTTAATACACATCACATAGTACAGTTGTATACTGCCCAGTAATTTATATATAAATCTTTATTAAGACATTATAGACATTCTCTGAACACTTCAGAGGCAGCAAAAGCCATCACCAATCTTCTGTAGTCACAAGACAGTTCCATTAACTTGGTTTTGCTGTTGCCTTTCCACACAGTACAGTCAGCTCACTCTAAGAGGGGGAAAAATTAATTTTAGTTTGAGCAACCCAACAAAACTTGGAAGAAAAAAAGAGGCACTAAAGCAAGCACTAAGAAGCACCCCCACCCCCCCAATTCTTTACTACAGAAGAATGCCTGTTATATACATGGACAACACAAACAAGCTTCCAGAACTTTAGCCTAACTCATAAAGCTGCATTCGAGTCTAAATACCTATGAGACTGTAAACTAGTTAATATTTCTTCTGCCTAAATAGATTTCTAGTGCTGCATGTTATTTCAACCAAAAGCTCAGGTACCTTCATCTTCAGAAGGGTTGGGCACCACATGATATAACATTCTATTCAACTTCATTCTGCTTCAAAACAATTTACTTCCCTGAACCAAAGGTAAGGCAATTACTATTCACTTGGAGCAGAAAATTAACAGTATAGTTCTTACTCAGCAAGGGACACAGAATGATAAGATTATAACAATAATCAGAACTTAACTGAAGCTTTGTGAGCCTTTATGAATGAGACACAGAGAATGGCAGTTTGCTCACATGGTAGGAGACACACCAGAGCAATCTAGAAGGAAGAGGTTTATTCTCTTGTCCCCAGGCAATTTACCAAACTGCACATGCTTATTGAAGCGCTTTTAGTTTTACATTATCTGTGCACAGCAGTCCTCCCCACCCTGTTCTTCCCTCCAATTTATGCCAACCAAATTAGACTTCATCTCAGAAGAATTAAAGCATACAGAATTTGCATTCATTTCAAACAAAAACCTCAGACTAGATGTCTGAATATTGATATGTAACCCTACTAGTTTAAGCTTACCACTAAGTTATGAATATGCTTTACTGTATCTTGATTTAGTAGTTGCACATCAATATTATGAAGGTCTCCACCAGCCATACAGAGTGTCTAAACATGAGGAGAAAAAGTTTTCAGAATAGATTTTATCTTAAAAGTTTTTACTTGCATGACCGGCTTTTCTGAAAATCATATGCTTACCTGCTACACAGCAGAACTTTTGTAACCATTTTTTTTCCTTTTGTGTGGTAGCAACTCATTTAGAGATAGCAAGAGCTATTGTCATTGAACTATTCACAGTTTATCAATTACTGTGAGATGAAAATACAGGGTTTTTTATATTTTTTTTGTTGTGTCTTTCTTGTTTGTTTTTTATTTAAAAAAAAAAAAAAAGTGATACCTTTCCATCAGCCAGGGGAATGTTTACAAATGGAACAGTTTTAGCTTGGGGTACTGATTTACTTCTTAGTAACATGCCTCTAACTCTTCCACTGGTAGGTACACTTCTTGAGACAGTCTGTTGTAGTCCAGCACTAGAATACAGCAAAAATGTTACTCTGAGATTAGTTCCTATGCTCTGCAGGGAATTTTCAAGCGTGAAGCAAATGCAGCAAACAGACTTTAGAAAAAGGCGGTCATGTTTAAATGCTTTTCAGTTCTGCCAGAAGACTACAGGAAATCCAATCATTAGCAGCATTTACCAGCACCACAAGCTAACATTTTATGACCCTGAAACAGGATGTTAGAGGCCAGTGAGCAAGCTGGTATTTGGACCACTTGTTAACAAGAATATCCACTCTCCAATATCAAACAGAAAGTGTTTTATAGTTTTGGAAATGGGAAACTTTGTGCCTCAGGGCTCAAGATAAGATGTGTACTGTATCTGTTTACTACAGAGGGAGATACCAAGAAATACCAAAGCTGCTAGCTCTCAGATGTACAGGGCATGCCTTATGCCATACAAAATTCCCAGGCTTTTTCCATAACACAGCTGTTCCACTTCAAAAATGAAAGATTTGGGTATTTGCTGCCTGGAAACAAGCCTCTAAAATTTGTAGGAGGCCAAGGTGAAACTAACCCACTTGCTGCTTTTATGATCCATTCAAGTTTTTCACACCCCTTCAGCTGATGACTTCTGCCAAAACCAAACTCTGTAGTGTACGGACAATGATAATAACTGAAAACCTTAACTGTTCAATATGCAAAGAACTGATTGCCAGTTTGATTGTGATTCTTTGAAGGTTTGATTTGATTGATTTTAAACACAGCAGTATTAATGACATTTTTAATCAATCTTGGGCTCTGAGCATTAGTTTAAGCTGTAAATGATACTTTTAAACAACAGTATATGGGAATAAAAAGTATATTCTAAATCTGATTTTTTTTTTGTTTTTTTGGTTTTGGGGGTTTTTTGTTTGCCTTTTTTTTTGTTTGTTTGGGTTTTGTGTGTGTGTGTGTGTGTGTGTGTGTGTTTGTTGTTTTTTTTAAATTGTCTTTGTTACAACATCAAATCCTGTACCTCCATGAGTATGTAAGTTAACCTCAATCAAAACAGGAGGACCAGCTGGGTCACATCCCCACTACTAAATTTAGTGACATCATGAAGCTCTATTAAGTCTAGATTGATGAGGATTAATATCAAGACAGACATTCATGTAGATATATAGTGTCTTGGTATTTAACAAAATTATTTATTAAGAACAAGCCAAAACTCCCTTACCTTTTAGATACCTTTGCCATGGCTTTGAAATTTGTGGCACTGCAGTCAGAAGTAAGAGACTTAATGCCATCAGTCACACTTGCAGAAGAGTGAGCAGACCTGGGAAAAAAGGAAAAAAAAAAGTTTGAAGAGATCGTTGAAGTCAGTTTTAGTCTTTTTTAAATTTCCTCCTCATCTACTGTAGCATGTTAGCTAGGGTGAAGATAGAGATCTAGTGTACATACTTGTGACAAAGCCCTCCTGAGGTAGGTGTGATATAATGGGACCCAACACCATAGAGGAATGAAAGGATAATCGATGGTAGTATGTAAAAGAGGACCACAATACCCGAGTTAAGTTTAATTAAGCATCCACAGCTCCACTTGAGTGTACAAAAAAACCACCTTTTTCAGAAAGAATTTATTTTTCCAGATCATTTCTCAGGGTATTTCTCCTGTGTGGTTGACTTGAAGCCAAAGAAATCTAATCAATTTTTTTTCCTAGTTTTGAGTTTTAACTGAGTTCACAGAAATCTTGATGACAGAATTTTGCCTCACTCTCTCCTCTTGTCTCCCTTTTCCCATACAGATATTGAAGATACTGTAAGGGCGTATGTTTTTGCCTAAGCATTAGCGTACTTGCATAAAAGCAACCTTCAAGGACTTAAAGTTAAGACCTACCCAGGTGAAGCAGCCTTCTATGGTTTGATTTTATTGACCCAAAAATTCTATAATCCCAAATCAAGAAAATAATTAAACCTGCCTAAGGCTTTTTAAAAATTAGTTTAGGCACATAAAACACTGATACTTAAGTAAGTTGCATTTCTCTGAAGACAATTTGAATGTATCAAAATAAGCACCAGTGGGTACAAGTATGCACACTGGAGCCATAGGTGTAGCAGGAGCCTCTCAAAAATTCTTTCATACAGATATCCACCAGTTTTTTTAATTCATTAGATCTTACAGCTGGACTTGATTTTGGTCCATCAGGACTAAGTAACTTTAAAATGTTTTTGCAAGTATGTATTTTCCTGTTAATGACATAGGTTTCAGCTATGAATGAGGGCAAAACTACTGTAGAATAGTTCATTAGTCCTAAGAGACCAATAAAGACATTTCCTTTACACACTCTTCCATTAAATATTGTTGGAAAATCTGTATCAATTACATAGATTCAGAACTGTGCACCACTCAGTGAGTGAGAGATAGAACTACATCCCTTCATCAGCTAGAGGTGCTTTCTGTTCAGATTTCACATCACTAAAATGCATCCAATTCAGGTTATGGAAGACATCTTTATCAGCTATATTCCTACTGGCCTCAAATCTCAGCTGCTTTACTTGAGTTTTATTCAGCATTCATAATTTCAGGTGAGTTAAATAAGCTATCAAAGGTCAGTCTTACCTAGAAATAGGGCTTGCTTTGCTAGTGAAACCAGAGGCCAGTGAAACCAATGACTTTGTTTTAGAAACCTGAAAATGTATATGTAAGACTGCAGTTAAAAGAAGTGGCATTTCAAGGCAAAATGATAGACAATTCTAGAGAACAATACTGTAAGAATTCCCTGTTGAAAAAGAACAGTTAAGCCCCATAGTGATGCCTTTTATATAGTTATACATAAAATGGCAAATATGCATTCCAAAACGAGCTTTTAGTGCCAAAGTGTATTTGTTTATCCTGAATTTCTATACAAACCACCACCTTTCTAATAAGCAACCTTCCAACTTGTAAGTCCTCTTGTAATTAATGCCTGTAACTCTGCTTATAATCATTTTGTCTTTGTTGTCATCTTGCTACATCGGTGTCTGGCTGTAGCACTGCACTGCACAGACAGATTGAAGTGGTAAAATTAATATACCTGTTTAGAGATCAAGGTGGACAAGAATGCACCAGTCATTCAAATATATAAAAGCAGGCATCAGAACATGAAGCTGGGTTTGTTGTCCGGGGTTTTTTTAACGTTTGAACAAAAAAACAGTTCCGTAGACCATCAAGACTCACTGGCAAATCAAGAGGGAATGACTATGCCACTATCTGCAGGTCTGTATGAATGAGTTACCAAAAATGCAGATAACCATATTTCAGTATGAAATTATTTTGCTGTACAGTTTAACCTTGCTTAACTTAAAACATGCTGAATTTAAAACAACTCATTTTTCAAACAAACAGCAGGCCTTCGCCTGCCTGGTCATGCATCCAGCAGGGCTCATGTGGGGCAGAACAGATTAAACCCTTATGGTTTTTGTTTAGGATAAACTTACTTTTTTAGATATTTTCTTTGCAGAAATATGCTTGGCATCTTCATATTCAACAATTGTAGTTACCTTGACTAGAAATATATTGGAAACACAAGGAAAAGAAAAAATCTCATGAAGAGCACAAAACACCAAACTCCTTTGAAGACTATTTACCCATTGACAGCTATGGATCAGTTCTGCTATCAGATGGTCATTTGCCTGGGACAGAGTTCAAAGCAAACCATGTGTGTTTGTCACAGACATTGTGACACACAGGACAGTTGAAAGACACTAGATAACCTTCAACCTCCCTACAAATTAAAATTAATTTCAGTGGTAGTGTCCTTTCTTTACAAACCTCAATGGGCAGGAGGTCAAAGGGGAACCTCTAAGAAATTAGGGCTGACTTTCCTAGCTCTTCTGCTATACTGTAAAGCACTAACAAGTCACTTAAATCTGTCTCTTCTCACTATTTTCAGTGATAAATTCAAAGGGCGGCAACTCTTACCTCATTTTAAAGTACCTCAACAGTAGCATAATCCTCCACACTGAACGCACCTGTATGTTACACTTCTGGTTATACACTTTTCCCCCTTTATCCTTCAGGCTTAACATTCACTTTAGAAATGCTCAGTTCAAAGCAATTAAAAAAGCAAGTTTAAGAACCAAGCTATATGTATTCATGGATTGACTTGCCTTTTTTGCTGTTGGTCCTCACCAGTTTTGGATTTGGCATGTCTTCTAGAGAGCAGTCAGTCTGGGGGGGAAAAAAAAAAAAAAAAAAAAAGTTTATCCAACAAGGGAAGGTCAACAGATTTTGCCCAGTAAATCCATATTATCCTTCAAAAAGCAGTGAACTAAAAGGGCATAAAAGAAAGTGACAGAGGTGGGATTGGCTAAACACCATCTCTCTCTCTCCCTCTCTCTCTCTCTCCCCCCCCCCCTCTCTCCCCCCCTCTCTCTCTCTCTCTCCCCCTCCCTTCCTCACTTGCTCTCTTTCTATGTTCCCCCCTCCTCCCATTCCCCCTTCTCCCTTTCTTTCTCCCTGTCTCTCTCTGTCTCACTCCATTTCAATCTGGCACAAATAATATCTCAAAAAAGTCTCTGCAACATATATGTCCAATATAACATCCAATTTCTAGCTGTATGTTTCACTAATGCACATATGCTAATACCACAAACATACTCTGCATTCCAGTAAGTTTCCAGTCTATCTGATCTACTCTGCAGCTGAATGTAGATGAAATGCATATATATGTTTAGGCACAGAGGGCTTGTAATAACTTCATAGGGGACTGCGTATTGGCTTCCTGCATCATATAATCCCTAACAGTAGACTCATTTTGCCCATGTGCAGCACTTGGTGGCATTGCCACGCTGTTTCTAAGCACAGAGCTAATAATTTTTCTTTTTAAAGAACTGTATCTTGTGACCATATCAGATGACTAATTCACTGCTGCTTTACAAGTGTGACTCAGCATTTATTAAACAAGATAATACCAGTAAAGGCTATATGACATTGGATTTTAAACATTTATTGTCTACATTATTAAATAGCTGGGAGGGTCCCTTGTTTAATAGTTAGCACATGAAAGACACCTTTCCAAATAAGAAGTGAACACACTAGCATCCTGTTTTGGAGGGTAAGAGAATTTAGTTGTATGAATTTCACAATTGAAAAAATGGTCAGTACCATATTTCTTGCATTAGTACAGGTGTAGTTATGATGGCTAACTCATTTATCTTCACCTTAAGGTGCATATCACTGTGTTAACAGTCTGAATAACAACTGATAAAAATACACAACTGTTTTCACCTAATGTTCATGCCAGAAAGCAGCATTGCAGAAAAAGACCTCGAAGTCCTGAGGGGTAACAAGATGGCCAAAAGCCAGCAATGTGCCATTGCAGCCATGAAGACCAACGGGCTGCATTAGGCAGAGTGTTGCCAACAGTTCAAGGGAAGTGGTCCTTCCCCTCTACTCAGCACTTGTGAGATGCATGTGTAGTACTGCATCTATCTGTGGCACTTCCAGTACAGGAGTGACACAAAGATGCTGGTTTGAGTCCAGCAAAGACCCATGAAGTTATCTAAGAGATTGAAGCATCTGACATGCGAGAAGAGGTTGATAGACTTGTGACTGTACATCCAGGAGAAGGGAAGGTTCAGGGGAAGTCTTATCAACCTGAAGGGAAAATTAAGATGGAGACAGGCTCTCAGTGGTATCCAGTGACAGGACAAAAGGCAGTAAATGCAAACTGGAATACACAAAACTCTACTTAAACAGAAGGCAAAATCTTCTTCCTGTGAGGGTGGTCAGACACTGGAAAGCATTGCCCAGAGAGGTTTTACACTTTCTATCCTTGGTAATAGTCAAAGTTGAGTTGACATGCCCATGATCAACTTGCTGTAGTTGACCCTACTCTGAGCAGCAAGGTTGGACTAGACTAGGCCTCATATCTTTATCAGTCTTAGAAGTGGCCCCTAATGCTAACTACACCCACCAGCAAGCACAACTATACAGCAGCCTCTTTCTCTTTCATGGATTTCTCTTCAAAGACTAGGGAAAATGGAATGAAACAGAGCTAGATGTTAATCTCCTGACACTGCTGCTGAAGTTTTCCTCTGCCTTCTAAGATAGACATCTTTTTCTTTTGTTGGGCAAGATACTGCTACAGCAATTTTATTGTTTACCACACATATTTCTTGATTTTGTAAGAAAGGGTAAACATCTTGTTGTACTCAGAACTTATGGTCATTTATCTGAACTTCCCTTGCCTACATTACATGAAAGACATGGGCAGATGAAAGACTTTATTTCTCTTTATTTCCTGTTCTTTTTTCCCACAAGGCTTATTCTTCAAAAATCTTCTCTTTACACACTTGAACAAAAGATAAATTACTATAATTAAGCTACTCCTCTGCTTTTTAATATATAACATGATTTTTATTCACTGGAAGGATTTTCTTCAGTGGTAAAATCCAATTCTTTGGATAATAAAATATTCACAGAGCCAATAGGGTAATTTTCCATGAGAAAAAATCCAGAACACAGCCTAAAGCACTGCTAGCTTTGTTTTCTCTGCAACAGTTCTTTCCATATAGGTGAGTTAGATTTGTTTTGTTTTTTTTTTTTTTTTTTTAAACAGCAACACTGCATTAGATCTCAATGGTTAAGACTTTCACTCAGAAAATAGAAGACCTGTTTTACATCAGTAGTGAAATCTCAGATCTCATTTATTAAAAAAAATACTCTGTTTAACAGTATTGGGCCAGTATTGACCCCTGTGGTACACTAGTTGTGACTGGCCTCTAACTGTGCTTTTTCCCCCTATTCAAACACCTCCAGTTCCTGCTGTTGATCCAGTTTCCGGTCTACCTCACTGTCTCCATATCTAAACCACAATTAGCTTGCCTATAAGGATGTTATGGGAGACAATCAAAAGCCTTATTAAAGCCAATGTAAACAATATCTACTTCTCTTTCCTCCTCCAGCAAGCTACTCATCTTGTTGTAGAGGGATATCAGATTTGCTGTGTATGATTTCTCATTTGTAGATCATGCCAGCTACTTTCAATTGCTTTCCCATCCTTTCTGTCTTCAGAAGTTATATCTTTTTTTTTTTTTTCCCCATCACCTTCCTATGGACTGAGGTGAAGCTGACCAACCTGTAGATCCCCAGATCTTCCTTCTTGTTCTTTTTGAAGATAACAGCTACAATGGTTTTCTTAAATAACATGATATCTTTTATGATTTTCTCTACACTGAGAGTAAGAGAATTTAATAAGTATCAGACCATGTCAGCTCACTCTAATGACAGAGAATGGTCTATTCACATTTAATTTATAATATAGATGTAGCCAACATTTTCTCTCTTCAAATAAAGGGGTTTTTAAAACAAAATCCTAAAGGTAATTTTGGAAAAAAAAAAAAAAAAAAAAAAAAAGAGCTTCACCTACATTGTATTCTTTTTGATACATAAATATGTTAAAGGACTGACTAAAGTTTGTCGTAATTCAAAGAATCATGTATATCAAATGCAAAGTCAGAGATTTAGCAACCAGTTTGAATACTGACATAACAGAAACTGCAAATAACTGGTGCTTTTTGCATATGCTTCACATGTAATAATTTTTTTTTCAAAGAAACAGACTTAACAATATACTAGATCAAAGAACAGGTATGAAAGTTAAGTTTTAAACCAAAGTAATCACTGTGACACTTTTTATACTCTTATAAGCCTAGAATGCTTTTCCAGAAAAGATTTAAGTATATCCTTATGGAGATCAACTAACAATTTAGGGAACCTCTGTAGACATCAAAAGAGAAACAACTAGCAAAAAAATGGTGATTAACATGTAAACTTTTTGTGAAGAGAATCTGAAGTCTCTGTGTGTAAAAGTGGCAAACAGCCTAAAAAGATGCTGCAGATCAAGAGCAGAAGTGAGTTGTTCATCAGCTTGCTCCTGATGATGCCTCAATGGCTAACAGTGATTCTTCTTAATCTTTTGTAAAAGCTGAGAATGGAAAGTTTACTCCTTCTATTAAAAAGAATGATGCAAAATTAAACTTCCTAACCTAAGCTTAAGTTTTCAATTAAGTCTGTTTTAGCCATAAGAATTTCTTCAGTCCTCTAGGAAAATACTTGTTTTGTGAGTTTGTTCCTTTCCAAATTTCTCTTCGCTGTGTCAGAGAGAAGTTATGAGATTGTGTAGTACATCACTGAATCCATGCTGCAGACTGTTTCTGACAATGCAGTTACTGGAGAATACTCCCTAGGATTGCAAAGCAATGAAAACTGCAGGTTTCCATAAGAGACAGTTTTATAAATATAAACCATTAGTTATA
>JANHGN010003404.1:5719-34173 GCA_024605025.1 Megaceryle maxima | reverse complement strand
GGGGGGGGGGGGGGGGGAGGGGGGGGGGGAGAGGAGGGGGTGCGGGGGGTGGGGGGGGGGGGGGAGAGGAGGGGAAGGGGGGGGGGGTGAGGGGGGGTGGGGGTGGGGGGGGGGGGGGGGCCCGGGGGGGGCCTGGGGGGGGGGAACGTTGGGGGGCCCTGCACGGACCCAGGTGGAGGGCGGTGGGTGCGTTGCACGGGGTGGCACAGGGGTGTCCTCGCGCTTGTGGGGGGTCCCGGTTTGGGTGTCCCCGGTGCACGAGTCTGACCCGAGGGGTGATGCTCGGGGGGTGGGGGGGCTGGGGGGCACAGTTCAGCACGGGGAGTGACCCCGGCTGCGGGGCTGGGGAAGTTGCGTGACCCTGACCCACCGGCCGAGCCGGGTGCGTGGCGGGCTGGGGGTGCAGCCCTGCTCCCCACGCCAGGCCCATCGAGGAGCTGACCCCGCTGCACGTCGCCGCGGCCCGGGGGTGCCGCCGGTGCCTCCAGCTCCTGCGGGGGAAACGGGGGAACCCGCAGCTCCCAGACCAGGTCAGTGGGGACAGCTTTGGGGACAGCGACAGCACCTTGGAGTGTTGCCGGTGCTGGGACCCTCATCGTGGGTGGGCAGTGGGTGGCTGCCTGGGACTGGTGATGCTGCATCACCCCGTGGTGGCCCTGGCAGTGGTGACAGCAGCATCCCCTCCCCGCAGGATGGGAAACGAGCTGTCACCCTGGCACCTCATCGGGGCACCCGCACGTGGGTGCAGGTCCCGCAGGACTCGCAGCATGCTCAGGGCTGGCCCCTCATGGAAGGTGAGGTCTCCAGGGTGCCCCCTTGGCCAGGACAGGTGTTGGAGGGCTGATCCAACCCTCCCAGTTTGGGTTGGACACCAACTCCTGTCTCTGTCCCCAGAGATGGGGGGGGCCGGGTGCTCCCTGTCCCTCCTGACCGAGGATGACACCGACAGCAGCGGCTCCGGGCCCCTGAGCAGCACCCGCCGGTCCCTGCTGGAGGAGCTGCAGCTGGGGGGCAGCTGCCGTTTGGGGGACCCCTTTCTCTATCGTGGCTGTTCCCCACCCCTGTCCATCCCCTTCTTTGCCCCCCAGCCCCATACAGACCCCCGGGGCTCAGCTCTCCCCCCCCACCCTCTTGCCTCCAGCACGCTGCTCTCAGCTGGGGATGAGCTCGCGGAGGGAACCCAGAGCCCGCCTGCAGCCGGGGGTCCCCTGGGGGTTGTCCCCAAGCCCAGCTCTAGGGACAATCCCAGCCTTCCTCCCCAGCAGGAGTGTGGTCCCAGCAGGTCCCTGAGCTCTCCCCAGTCCCTGGGTTGTGACAGGGTCCCAGGGGGAGATGGGGTATCCCCTGGGGCTCCCCATTTCCACAGTTGCCCCAGCAGCTGCTCTGTGCCAGGTGACATCCTGGGTGCTGTGGCTCAGGTCCCCTGGGGACAACCTGTGGGCTGGGCAGGGCTGGACATCGTGTCCCCAGCTGCTCCCATCCTGGGGATGCCAGTGCTCGAGGTGGGGGCCAAGGGCTGGGACAGCAGCAGCTCTGGGGACAGCAGCGGTGCCACCGAGCTCTTCATCACCGCTCGGGAGACCCTGGAGCGCAGCGAGGCTGGGGGGTGCCCAGGGGCTCGGCACCGCTGCTTCCCCCAGCCCAGGGCAGCTGGGCAGCTGGAGCCAGGCAAAGTCCCCTCCCTGCCTGGAGCTGGCACCTGGGATCTTCCACCCACCAGCCCCCCAAACACACAGCACGTGCAGGGTGAGGATTTGGGGGGGGGTTCAAGGGCAGCCCCTTGCTGTGAGGATGGTTCAGACACAGGTGATGTGGGGGAGCTGCTCGTCCCACTTCAGGGGTGCAGCCTCCCGGGGTCCCCCCACTGCACCCCAGGACCCCTTTGCAGCCCAGCCAGTCTCACCGCTGGGGATGTCACCCCCAAGGGTCAGGAGCTCCCCAGGCACCGCCACGTCACCCCCAGGACCAAGAGCCGCCTCCAGGCCTGTGCAGCGCGGTTCGGCACCTCCTCTTCCTCCTCTCTCTTTGACAAGACACTGGAGATGCCTCAGAGGCCCCCGAGGGTTAGAGCACCCCGGCGTGTCCCCAGGGACCCTGCCGCCTCCTCAGGGCACTGTGTCACCCTGTGGTACAAGGACATGTCCTGCAGGGATGGAGAGGGGACTGGCCCTTTGGATGACACTGAGATCCTTCCCAGAGCCCCTAGCCAGCCCCATTCCCCACCTGGGGCCAGCAGCTCCCCTGGCTCCAGCTCCACGGTCCTGCTGGTCCCTGGGGACCACGGGCACCCTCAGGATTCCCCATCAGTTGCTCAGGGCTCCCCTGGCTCCAGCTCCACAGTCCTGCTGGTCCCTGGGGACCACGGGCACCCTCAGGATTCCCCATCAGTTGCTCAGGGCTCCCCTGGCTCCAGCTCCACAGTCCTGCTGGTCCCTGGGGACCACGGGCACCCTCGGGATTCCCCATCAGTTGCTCAGGGCTCCCCTGGCTCCAGCTCCATGGTCATGATCCCTGGGGACCACAGGCACCCTCAGGACTCCCTGTCAGAGGCTCAGGGATCCCCCCTTGCTGCCGGCAGCCCCAGACCCAGGGTGCTGGAGGGTGGCTCAGGGTCCTTAGGGACTCACCAGCCCCACGAGAGTTGCAGCTGCTTCCTGGCCCCGTGGCCAGCGGGCAGCACCGTGGCTGAGCCGGGGAGCTCGGCTGTGCTGCTCTCGCCTGCTGGCTGCAGCGCCCGTCGCAGCGGGGAGCACCTCGAGGACGAGGGGCAGGGACAGGCACCCGCCGAGCAGCACAGCCCCAGCACAGAGGCCACCACCAGCCCCACAGATGCCACAATCCCGGACAGGCGAGCGTGCCCGGTGCTGTCACGGCCCCTCTCAGATGTGGCCCTGCGCCGGCGGCTGCAGGCACTTGGGGACAACCCGGGGCCCATCACGGAGCTCACCAGGCAGTTGTACCTGCGGCGGTTGGAGCGGCTGGTGAGGGGACCCCAGGGGGGGCCGGCAGGTGAGTCCTGGGGGTGTCCCACCCTGCCTGGCTGGCTGGTCCCCATGGCACTCGTGTGGGGCTGACAGTGCTCCCCAATTCTGGCACGGCCACCCCAGGGCACAGCCCCGAGCTGGCGGCCGCACTACGGACTGGCCACGTCCCCGACTGCACCCAGGACGAGCTGGAGCTGGTCCAGCAGTTTGACCGCCCCGACCGGAGCCGGCACTGGCGGGAAGGGCTGGTCAAGTCCAGCTTCAACTATCTCCTCCTTGACCCCAGGTAGGGCCACACCACTGCCCTCTGCATCCCCCGTGCTGGGGGATGGCAAGCAGGGACCCCATGGTGGCATCAAGCTCCAAAGCTCGGGGTTTGCACCCCCAGGACCACCCAGAACCTGCCGCTCCGCTCCCACCACCTGAGCCCAGCCGAGTGCTTCAGGACCTTCGTCAAAGGCGTCTTCTACGTGGGCAAGGGGACCCGTGCCCGGCCCTACTGTCACCTCACTGAGGCGCTGAGCCAGCACCGTGCTGGCACGCAGAGGGTGGGATGGGGTCAGCGGCTCAGGACTGTGGTGATGGGCACAAGGGGCTGCACGGGGGTGCTTGAGGTTGTGGTGATGGGCACAAGGGACTGCACTGGGGGGCTTGAGGTTGTGGTGATGGGCACAGGGGGCTGGACCAAGGAGCTTGAGGCTCTGGTGCCAGGCACAAGGGGTTGCAGTGGAGGGCTGGGGGCTGTGGTGATGGTCCCGCTGTCCCCGCAGGGCTGTCCCAAGGTGCAGCGCATCCTGGAGATCTGGGCGAGCGGACAGGGTGTCGTGTCGGTGCACTGCTTCCAGGGCAGCGTCCCGGCCGAGGCTTACACCCGGGAGGGCTGCCTGGTGGAGGCTCTGGGTGAGCAGGGCTGGGGGGGACGTGGTGCTGCCCCAGTGCTCTGCCACAGCTCCCAGCATTCCCATCTCCCACATGCAGGAGTCGGGGGGTGCAGCTCATCCTGGGGTGCACAGGGACTTTGGGGGTCCCCAGTTGCCAGCACAGTCTGGGCACGATCCTCCAAACCCTCATCTGCAGGAAGAGCTGCCTGGCAGGGGGTGCTGGAGGGGTGTGAATGCAGGTGGGGAGTGGGGGGGCTGGGGCTGGGGGTGCTGCCCCTGTCCCCATGGGGCTGCAGGTGCTGACCCCATCCCCACAGGGCTCCAGACCATCACCAACCAGCGGATGGGGAAGTGCTACGGTGCCGTGGCGAGCTGGCCGGCCGAGCGTCGCCGGCGCCTGGGGGTCCACATGCTGCACAGGGCCATGAGCATCTTCCTGGCCGAGGGTGAGCGGCAGCTCCGGCCCCTGGACATCCAAGGTGGGTGCTGAGCACCCTAGGGTGCTTTGGGGAACCCTTCACCTCCCCTCTGCCCTGTCCCAGGAGGTGGCTGCGCTCCGGGCACAGGTTTTATGTCGTGAACACTGGCGAGAAGTTTTCTATTTTTCTATTTCCCTAAAGTGTGATAAATAAATCACTTTTTTTTTTTTTTTTTTTATAAGAAATCCAAGCTGCGTCTGATTTGTGGCTTTGCTTCCCAGCCCCCCCACCAGACCCTGCGTCCGTCACTTCTCTGCCGTCACTGAGTCGGACACGGCTGAGAATACACCACGGCTTTACTGTATGAAATGGCACTAACACGGTGCGTGGCGCAGCAGCGGGGTCACGGCGCGTGGTTTGCCTCGGCCTTAGCACAAGCGATGTGGGGGCAAGCGGCACAGACTCTGTGGCAACAGAGGTTGAAGAGCTGTGGCCGGCAGCCAGGCACTGACAGTGGCCTGGAGCCGGCTGGGGGGACATCACGGCGGGGGCAGAGCTGTGTTTTCGGGTGCGGTGGCATTTCTGGGTACTCTCGTTGCAGCCCCTGACTGTGCTGGGGGGGTCTCCCCTGACCAGGATGGGGTGGGAGGGGTGTTGTGGGGCAAGGTTCATGGAAATGATCTAAACCCAGGGTCATTAAAATTCTCATTATGAGACAGGCTGCAGCGGGCAGGGATGGAGGGAGGCTGCCTGGGGACTCTCACACAGCGTTCCCATCGGGCTGGGGCTGGCTCCAAAGGACCCTCCCTCTGCTCCATCGCTCACTTTGGGGGGAAGACGGGCTCGTCTCGGGGAAGGTGCATTGCAGGCAGGTGCCAGCTCTGGTTGGAGCAGCCCTGCCCAGGCAGGGGCCCCTTGAGCCAACCTGGGGTGCCTCGGCGTGGTGCCAGCCCTGCTCAGGGCGAGGAGGGGGTGGGGGGATGTGGGCCAAGGAGGAGGTTTCCATGGGACTGGTGGCTTCTTTGGTTTAGATGGGGGAAATAAGAGGGACACAAAGCAGGGAGCGGCTCCGCTCTCTGGGCTACTCAGCCAACCCCTGAGCACAGCATCCTCCCAGCTCGCTCAGGATCCCACCCGTCCCTGTGCAGCTGGGAGCCCCTGGACCCCACAAGGGGGGTCCCTGCTCAACGCTTCTCAGGTACCTCCTTGGTCCCGGCCGTGGGATGCAAAGCGCAGAGGGGAGGGGATGGTGGGACGGGGGGGTTATGTACAGAAGGGAGTTGGCAGGTCACGAGCTGTCGCCTGTTGTGGTTTGAGTCGCTGCTCCCGCGTTGCTCTGAGACCCCATGGATCCAGACCCAGGGCCAGGCACAGCGGGAATGGGACAGTGTGTGGCTGGTCCCCTGGTGCACGAGGGACGGGTGTGATCCTGGCAAGGATGTGGTCCAGGAGTGGGTCGGTGTGTCCTGCTGTGGTGGAGGAGCTGGAAGGTGGGAAGGGCGAGTGGATCGGACGCTGCGGGAGTCGCTGTGTGGTGGCAATGGCTCCAAGCACCTCGAGGATGTGGCGGCAGGAGGGAAGCAGAGGCAGAAGCCAGCGCTGCGGTACCTAAAGCGATGGCGGTTGGGGACATAACTGCACAGACGGTGGCACCAGGGGCCGTGGGAGAGCTCAAGTTTGGCGTCGTCCTCCCCACCAGACCCACTGCGGTGGGAGAGCTGATGGCCCTTCTGGCTGTGCCCGTGGGAGCAGTTCACCTCCTCATCTTCATCTCCTGGCCAAGCAGGCCCTCACCAAGGCCAGGCAGGAGCCACTGGCACTACTGGTGGTCCCATCCTCCCAGCACCCCAAAGCGCTGTGGGGCTCGGAGTGGTAAATGCTGCTGGTGATGCCGAGGAGCCTTTGGCTTCCCCTTAAAGCAATCCCAGCTCAGCTCCTCCAGCCCTGGTGTGCTGGAGTCCTCTCCCTGGAGGAGCCCCTCCCCGTTCTTCCCATTTTGCTGCAGGTAAGACCAGTCTTCCCACAGCCGCCTCCTCTCCATCCCCGGGGGGGTTGCTGCGTGAGGAAAATAACACTACAAAGAAACAGGATGAAGACGCTCAGGCAGCTGCCGTGTCCTCCCTGAGGGGACCGGGACCGGCTCTGCCGTGTTCCCACTGCCGGCCCCATGTGCCCCTGCCCGGGGGAGCCTCCGTGCTCCGCCACCAGCCTCCGATACGGCCGGGAAAGAAAATGGGCTGAGCTGCCGGCGAGGGCAGCCTCCGCCGCTCCCCTCCGCTCTCGCAAACCCTCCTCCGCTCCAGAACGGCTCTCCCGTTGGAGCAGCCCAGTCGCCGCGTCCCACCGCTTTATTTCTTCTCCCCTTGCCCGTCCCCAGCTGGCGTCTCGGGCTCCCACAGGACGAACTCGTGGAGCAGCGTGTTCACCGTCTCGGGACACTCCATCATCACCATGTGGCTGCCCTCGTCGATCACCTTCAGGAAGGCGATCAGGAGGATCTGGAGGGAGAGGGTGGGGGTGGTCAGCACCGGGGCGAGCCCCCTGCCCGCATCGCTTCACACTGGCTGGCAGACCCCAGCCCTCGCCCACCCTCCCAGCCGCGCTCGGTTCCGTACCTCGGCCATTCGCTGGTCCTCCTCCACCGGGACGAACTTGTCGTGCATGCCATGGACCAGGAGCACGGGCACAGCCAGCTCGGCGTGATAAACCTCGTCACCCTCGGGCCAGTACTGGCCACTCATCATGGCGCGCAGCACAAAGGAGGACACGTTGAAGGCGTTGCCTTCCTTCAGCAGCTGCTTCTCTTTGGCACCTTGGCGAGCAAATCCAGCCCTGTGGAACGGAGCCGGCACGGCCAGGGGGTTAACCCAGCGCGGGGCGGCGGCACCCGGGGGGATGCTGCTGGAGGGACAGGGTGGCCCTGCCTGGGGTGTCCAGAAGCCAGGCTGGCCGAGGACAACCCTCCCCAGTGCCACGGTGCTGGGATGGCCACTCACTTGAGGAAGCTCCAGGCCAGGCACGGGGACAGGCAGTGCAGCACGCAGGTGGGCATGTTGAAGATGGAGCAGAGGCTGGGCTCCAGTGCAGTTGGGCCCCCACCGTTGATCATGATCACCTTATGGACCAGGTCTGGGTACTCGTGGGCCAGGAAGGTGCAGAAGGACACCCTGCAGGGACAGAGAGACGTGGGAGCCACGCTCTGACCCCGTGGCACTGGAGGATCATAGACCCACGGACTGGTCTGGATGGGAAGGGACCTTTCAAGCTCATCTGGTCCAACCCCCCTGCAGGGAGCAGGGCCATCTGCACCCAGAGCAGGGTGCTCAGAGCCCTGGCCAACCTCCCCTGCAATGGTGCCAGGGCTGGGGCAGCCACCACCTCTCTGGGCAGCCTGGGCCAGGCTCTCACCACCCTCAGTGTCACAAATCTCTCTCTTCTCTCCAGTTTAAATCTCCCTCTTCTAGTTTAAACCATCCCCCTTGTCCTGTCCCAACAGGCCCTGCTAAAACTATCCCCCTCTTTCTGACAGGCCCCCAGAAGGTCTCCCAGAGCCTTCTCTTCTCCGGGCTGAACACCCCCGGCTCTCTCAGCCTGGCCTCACAGGACAGGATCTCCAGCGCACCAGTGCTGCATCCCAAAGCAGATCCCAAGGATCCATGGCTGCAGCCCAGGCTACACCTCATCTGACCCGTGCCCCATGTTCCTGAGGCAAGATAACCCCAGTCAAATCCCACAGAGCCTGGGCAAAGGGGCTGAGCTCAGGGTTTCACTCCTTCACAGACCAAAGCAGGGTGCTGGGACCTGCTTGGCTGCCTGCCAGCCTGGACCGGCCTTGTCCTGATCTAATCCTGCCCCGCTTGGAGCCCGTCTCTGGCTTCCTCTCCTCCCAGCCCCGCTCTCTGTGCTGCTTAGTCTCCATCTAATTGACTTTCTTGGTCTTACTCTATTTATAGGCCGTGCTCTGCCAGCTTCTCTGGTGGAGGACGAGCCCTGGGATTAGCTGGACCCAGGGACAGACACCAAGAGGATGTAGAAGATCAGAGCTGAGGGATAAACCCAGAATGGGAAACCCCGCAGCCCTGCTCTGCCTCCTCAGCCCCCAAAGTGCTGGAGTGTGGCCACAGAAGGGGAGGGGGAACAGAGCTGGGGAAGGATCTGGAGCACAAGGGTGGTGAGGAGCAGCTGAGGGTCCTGGGTGGAGTCCCCGTGACCCCTGGAGGGGTTTCCAAGCCCCCCGTGGAGCTGTGGTGCTGAGGGCCAGGGGTCAGTGGTGCCCTGGCAGTGCTGGGGGACCATTGGACTCTGTGATCTGAAAGGTCTCTTCCAACTCTAACAGTTCTGTGATGCTATGATCTGCTGGGCATTTGCTGCCAAGGAGAGGACGGGGTAGGGATGAATCCATCCCTTCCCTGCTGGGACGCTCCAGTCCCTTACCCATACGAATGTCCTATCAAGATGTTCCTCTTCTTCGCGTAGCGTTTGAAGACGGCCCGCATGTCCTCGGCCAGCGCGTAGAAGGTGTACGCCGCAGCGATCTGGGGAGCCGAGCTGCAGCCGTGGCCGGCCAGGTCGGGGGCCACCACTTCGTAGCCCAGCTTGGTAAAGAAGTCCAGCTGCTCCTTCCAGATGTCCAGGGAGCCACCCACGCCGTGGATGAAGAAGAGGACCACGTCACTGTGCGTCCCTTTGCAGCTCGTGATCTGCTTCTTGCAGTCGATGTTGACGACTTTCTTGGGTTTACGCTTCCGACGCTTGCCGGGGGTGGCGGCCGCTTCCCGTGCGCCAGACCCTGGCGTGCCAGCGGCACCCTGGGCTGGAGCTTGGCCGGCCACGTCGGAAAGCTCCAGCTCCACGGTGCTGTTGGGTTCCCCGGAGCTGTTCTGGCAGTGGAGGATCTCGGAGCGGACAGCGTCCCCCAGGTTCTCGATCACCAGCTGCCCATTGCGGTAGACGGTGATCTTGCGTTTGCAGTGCACCGTGCCCCGCTCCGGCCCCCCGGGCTGGGTCTCCTCGGCTCCCTCCGAGGTCGGGCGGTTGGGTGTGTTGTGCCTGATGCGTAGGATCCTCCCTGGCTTCACCTCCATGAAGCTGTAGCCGTTGGTGGACTCAACGCTGTCCAGCGGCCCCACGGCGTTGGTCGTCTTGCCCATCAGGCAGCAGAGGAGCCCATCGGTGATGCTGTTCAGCATTATGCTCCCTGCGGAGAGGGTAAGGGGGTGCAGGAGAAGGAGGGGTTAGCCACCAGCTCCAGCACCCAGTGAGGACCTGCTGGAGGTCCTGGCTATCGCACAGGGGACAAGGGACCACCTCGTCCCCCTTCCTTTGCTGCCACCCCCTGCGCAAAGTGGCAGCAGCAAGAGTGAGAGCAGGACGTGACTCTGGGGATGCATCGGGGGGGGGGAACAAGGGGCTTCCCAAATGCACAGCCCTCCTCAGATACCTGCCAAGGGGCTTCTGGACCCAGCACTCCCCATCTGGGCCGTGTCCCTGTCACAGAGCTAGTGACAGGGCCAGCAGAGATGAAGTGGAGCAGGTGCAAACACCATCAGCCCCCAGCAGGCAGCCATGGGTGTCTGAGAAGGGATCTGCTCTGGTTGAGGAAAGGAACATGCAAAGAAAGGCCTGTTTGAAGTGAAAATGCTATTTCTGGCACCAAATATGGAGCCGAGGAGAAATTCAGCTACAAAAATGCATTATTTATGCCAATTAAATATATATACGTATGTCTGGTCTAAACCAGCGGTACAGAGAGCGAGAGATGGAAATTACAGGGACAGGAGATTAAGGTTTTAATTAAAGTCACTCTGCAAACCAAGGTGGAAAATAACACAGCAAGAGAACCAAGGTGGGGAGGCGGGAGTCCCCCTCCCCACACCCCCACCCAGCACCACTGCAGGCTGGGAGGGACATGGCACTGTCCTTGCTGTCCCCAAAGCTCATTCCTTGATCTCTGCACTCCCAGGTGTGCTCAGGGGGCTCTGGGGGAGGCGCTGAGGAGGCCGGGACCACCGAGCCCAGCGGAGAGCAAAGCCAGACCCAAGCAAAAGCAGCCACCAGGTAGGAAAGGCTGGTGGCTCTGGGGGCATCGGTGCTGGCACCGGAGCCCGATGCCATCCTGGCGGTGCCGAGGGGGCTGGGCCGGTCCCTGCCTCCCCGGGCTGCAGCCTGACGCGTGTTTATTATTGATGAAGAGAAACACGGTGAATTATTGATGCCGATGGGCAAAGCGAGTGCTGCGCAGAGGGGCTGTCCCTGCCCGAGGGGACACCGGCTGCAGGTACCAACCGCCAACCCCACAGAGGGGAAGAGAAGGAGAAATGTGTTCCCGGAGGGATTTTAACACTGAAATCCCAGTGATGCTGCCTGGAGCAGCCCCCTCATCTCCCCGAATGACCCTTTCAATTCACCACGCTTGGGGAAGACACCACCGTGTCCTCCACAGAGACCCCTGCGTTGCCCAGCGCACCCAGCCTGGCACCCCTATGCTCTTGGGGACCAGAGGGGCTCTGCCCAGAGCTGCCGGCCTGTGAGGAGCCCCCGGAGAACACACAGCTCATGGGTTCCCCAGGAAAAAGCAGCCTCTTTGCTCCAGGCAGGTGACCTGGGTAACAGTTCCCTTGGCAAAGTCAGAGCGGCTTATCTGGGGAGCTGGGACAGCCCCCGGCACAGCGGCCAGCGTGAGATCCTCAGGCCCCACACACTCAGCTGTGAGCTCTGGGCAAGCTCTGGCAGCCACATCCCACCCTGGCACTGGGTACAGTTCCCCAGGGCTCGGGACCCTGCAGGACCTGGATTTGGTGCTGCCCCCTGATTTCCATCGAGCCTGGCTTTGCGCTGCGCCTCCATCTCTGGAGGTACTGATGATCTCCATATGGATTATAAACAGGACTTCTGGCCAAACCACCTCGATGTTGATTAACTTCTTGGGATTAACTCAATCAGCCCCTCGTGCTCATTTCCAGAATTGATTTGCTGGAAGGCTCTGGCAGGCAGGAGCTCTGCAGGCAGACCTGGGAGCCCAGGCTGGGGCTACGGAACTGCCTTCCACCCTCGGCAGCTCTGGGAACGAGCCCAGATCCTGCTGCAAGAGATGCCCGTGCTCGGATATGCCCTGGCTGGAGCTGTGGCCCAGGACGTGGCTGTCCCTGCTGGGTACCAGACTGAGAAGCCACCACTGGAATCCCATCAGCAAGCACACCCCAGTCGAGCTGTTCAGTGGGAAATGGAGGGATGGGAGGTTAAGCAACTCGATGTCAGGCTTCATCTCGGGGGCCAGGAGGCAAAGTGCACCCGTCTCCCACCTCCCACGCGCCTCCTCGAGCCCACCGTGCTGGCTGCCGCGGCTCGTGCCACCAGAAACATCGAGGGATGTTCCCTCTGAGAGATGAAAAGGCCTGAAAATGAAACCAGATGGATGCAAAGAACTTTGCAAAGATGCCGGTAACCATGGCGACAAGCTGCTTTCACCTCCCCTCCCTCCTGGCTGCTCTCCATCGCCGCCCCGGCACAGAGCGAGATTTCGGCACCGGTTACATAAGGCCAGGCACAACAATGAGTCAGGAGCGTGGTGAACCTGCTGTCAGTCCCCGTGTCCTGTGAGGCTGAAGGTGCCTCGAGTACCAGCCTGAGCTGATACCCTCCTAAAATCACAGCTGCCCCCAGGAAACCACTCCCAGCAGAGGGCAGATGCTCGGGATCAACCCCTGGAGGATGATTTATTGCCCAGGTCCAGGCCTCATACCAGAGCACCCATGAGGAGTCCTCCAGCTTCACCCTCCCTACTGCTGCCATGAACAACTGGGCTGGGGAAAAACAACTTACTGACCTACTTCGAGCTGCAGCGCCTCAGATTTTATACAACTTGACAGCACCATGTCACAGCTGGAGAAAAATGGGACGAGACGCGACGTGACAGGGAGGAGGGTGGGAAACCTGATGGGTAACATGACAAGCAGCCAAGCGGGGCTGATGCAGAGCCCGTGGGGCTGATACACAGCCCACGGGGTGGTGTATCAGGGCAACGTTCACCCCACGTCCGCACCAGGGATGTGACAGCACGGTGTGGGCACACTTATGGCCATGCCAGGCTGGGCCAGCCGAGCTGGCACTTCACTTGCCATCCCTGCAGAGAAGAGGGGTTCCCTGCCCCACACCCCCTCCTGGCCCTGCCTCCTGCATTATGATGTCCCAAATGTCCAGGGAATGACAAGAATCTCCTCCCTCTGTCCCATCCCTGCTGGAGAGACCTTGAATTGTGGGTCAGAGCGTTTCTCCACCACAGCCCATGGCAGTGGTAGCCATGAGAAGTCCTGGTAAACATCTGGCCACAAATCAACGAGCCGAGAGCATCGTTTAGTACAGCAGGAGTCAGCGCTGGAGCTGATGGGACACAAACCTCCCCCTAACCCAGCTCAGCACCTCTGTCCCCCTTCCTGCACAGAGCTTGGGACCCTCACAGGGAGTATCAGGGACTCGATATCTGCTAATTCCCTGCAAATCCTGGGAGCAGAGGTGCCAGAGAGGAGGGTGAGATGTGCCGCAGCCAGGATCTGTCCTGCCGTAATAATTTGTTCAGCTCTAATCCCTTCCCTTTGGGGCTCGCAAGTATTAATGATGACACAGGATGCTCCTGAGGAATGGGCAAATATTATTATGCTCTTCCTGGCCTCCTCAAGCCGTTCGCTCTCTGCAATGTGGAGAAAGCTGCAGCATCGAGGAACACATAAAGAGAACGTCTGTTTAAGTGCCAGTCTCAGATGCGTGCGAGAAAATGGTCGTGCTGCTTAGTCTTGGTCCTGCAAAATAAACTTCCCACTGGGGGAGTGGGAAAAAGCCACTTCGTCTGGTGCTGAGCACCTGGATTTAGTCTGTTACACCTGGATTTGTTCCACCTCGCCCGGCTTCCCTGTCCTGACACAATTACAGCAGCTTTATCGGGACGCTCGGGAATAAGTAGCCAGGAAGGTTTTATCAGCCGTACAAATAGAAAGCTGCGGAGGCAGCTCTGAAATCCTCGGCACAAGGATGGAGCCCCCGGGAGAGCGAGAAGAAACGTTCCCCAGGACTCCGCCGAGGGCCCGGCGGGACGCAGACGAATCGCGCTGGGTCAAGCACCGGGGAAAGCAGCGCGTCCGCAGCCGTCGGGCAGCGCGGAGCCGCGGCCGGCTGCCCGCCGCGCGTCCCTCGGTAGGAAGGAAGAAGGACCTTGAGAAACAAAAAGATTATGCAACGCCGCAGCGGAGTAACCTGTGCCTGACCTCCGCCACCGAAATCCCGCTTAAACCCTTTCCCAAACCTCCTGGATTTCCGAGGGGATTGGCCCCCGCGGCCGCCGCAGAGCCGCAGAAAAGCCGGTTGGATTCCAGCGAGCTGGAAGAAACCATCGGCAGGAGGAGCAGCAAACCCTGCCCCCCCCGCCGCGGGCAGGTGCCCCCCTCGGTCCCCACCCGAAAATCCGAGCAGATTTGACACGCACGTAGCAACAGCGGGGCCTCGGTCGGCGCCCAGCAATCGTTCGCCGCAGTTGCATCACGACAGAAGTTTGGGGGTTTGGTTGGGTTTTTTTTATCGCCGGGTGGTTTTTATAACCCCGGCGCGGCCGAAGCGCGCTGAACAACGCGGAGTTACCGAGGCGCAAGCCGCGCGGCCGTCTCCCCTCCTCCCCCCGAGACCCCATCTCACGTCGTCGGCTTCCAAAAAAAACCCACAAAAACCCAAAAGCTGACCCCCAATCCCCCCATCTTCGGGCCATTTTGCTCCCCGGTGCCGAGCACCTTCCTCCCCTCCATCCCGGCTTGTGCTCCGCGCCCTCGGCACAAAGGGAGAGGGGCGGGAGGACCCTCGCTCACCTCATTTATCGACGCGGATTGTCGGGGGTCGAGGCTGCAAAGGAAAAGCGTCGGTCCTGCGGGAGGGGGGGAGGAAGATGAAGCGATGCCCGAGGAAGCTGCGGGAGCCTGTGCGGGATGCCGGTGCCAGCGCTGGCGGGTCCCTCGGTTTCCCAGCTCCTCCGATTACATTTTTTTTTTGGTGCCTGTCGGGTGGGGATGGATGGGCAAAAAAAAAAACCCCTTCAACTCAGCTCATCCGCTTCAGCCCGACCCCCTCCCGCCATCTCCTGCCCGTGAGCAGCTTCATAGCCGAGCTCTGGGCTGGGGGGGCTGTTTGTCCTTGTAGTCTCGAGCCATAGAAAGCCCCTGAAACCCCTCCTGAGGGGGCGGGCTCTCGGCGTGACGGACACGGAGCTCTGCCAGTCAGAGCCGGACCCGCCGGAGCTGCCGGGGGCTGGCCGGGCTTGGCCCCTTCCCGCGGCACCAGCACCCCGGCTCCTTTCGGCCCTTTTCCCGCTTTCTCCCCATTCCGGGGTCTGTGGCTTCCCAGAGGCCATGGGGCTGTCGGTGCCGTGAGCGTGTCCGTGCCGCGAGTGTGCCGTACTGGGTGCAGTGGCGACCCCTGAACTGGGAGCACTGGCGACTCCAGTACTGGGAGCATTGGACCTACTACCGACCCCCATACTGGGAGCATTGGGTCTGCTAGCGACCCCCATACTGGGAGCACTGGTGGCTCCCATACTGGGGGTATGGGGTGCACTAGCGACTCCCATACTGGGAGCAGCGGTGACCGAGTCCGGTGCCAGTCCCAGCACAGGTTTCCCCTCTCTGGGCCTGTCGCGGTGTTTCCGATCCCGGGTTCCTGTGCCTCCCCGGATTGTGGTGCCCGTTTAGGGGGCAGCCAGCGCACCTCCCCCCCCCCGGGTGAGGGGGACGCGCAGGGCCCGCTGTGGAGGCCAAGCCCGGGGGGACCCGAACACCGGGGCTGGCACCGGCAGAACCATCCCGGCGGGGAATAAACGAGCCCTTAGCGACGGCTTTCGCCCCGCGAGCCGCTTGCGGCAGGGACCGGCCACCCCCGGGGCCTCCTGCGGCGGAGGGGAGCCCGGGCCGTGCCCCGCGGTCGTTGCCATGGGAACAGAGAGGCGCCTCCCGTGGGACTACAGAGCCCATCAACCCTTGCGCCGCGCCCGAGCGAGCATGCGCGTCCCGCGCCGCCGTGGGAGCCAATAGGGGGCGGCGTTGTTGGGAGGCCGGTGGTGTCAGGACGGGCAGAGGGCGATGGCGGCGCTGGGGCGGCTCTGGCCGCCGGCTGCTGGCGGCAGGTAACGGCAGCGGGGCCTGTCCGGGAGAGCCGGGGCGGGTCGGGCCCTCCTCCCAAGGAACAAGAGACAGGACAAGAGGAACCGGCCTCAAGTTGCCCCAGGGGAGGTTCAGGTTGGAGCTGAGGAACAATTTCTTCCCCTCCAGGGCTGTCCAGGCCTGTTCCAGGCTGCCCAGGGCAGGGGTGGAGTCCCTGTGATCCCTGGAGGGGTTTCCAAGCCCCCCGTGGAGCTGTGGTGCTGAGGGCCAGGGGTCAGTGGTGCCCTGGCAGTGCTGGGGGAGCGGGTGGACTCAGTGTCCATAGAGGCCTCTCCCAACCAATGAGATTCCATTGTCCCGTGGCTGCAGACCCTGCTCGATTTTCCCGTCAGCATCAGCTCTCTCTCCTCACTTCCTCAAGGATTTTTCTTCCTCTTTTTCCAAAGGTTTTTTCTCCTGCAGCTGGCTGCAGCCCGCCCCTTCCAGCTCCGAACACCCTCGGTCCTCTCCAGCCCCCTCCCCTTGCAGCCCACGGGAATCAGCCCCATCCCGGCACCTTCCTGGAACCAGCAGCAGATCCGCACCAAAGCGCGAGGGAACGAGTACCAGCCCAACAACCGCAAGCGCAAGCGCACCCACGGCTGGATCAAGCGCATCAGCACGCCCGCCGGCATCGAGGTCATCCTCCGGCGCATGCTGAAGGGCAGGAAGTCCCTGAGCCACTGAGGGCTCTGCCCGCGAGGCCAACGGGCGCAGGGTGACCCTGGACCTTTGGTGTCACCCGTTTTGAGCCAAGGGAAACTGCTGGGCAGAGGTGACCAACTGCCCCTTGTGTGTCGGGAGCACGCGAGGCTTGAGGGTGGCCTCCGAGGGCTTTATTTGATGGCTGCTTTTTCACGTGTGAAATTATTAGCGCTTTCTTCGTGCAGTTCGGAGAGAAACGTGTGAAAACAGGAGATGTGATTAAAGCCTTGAACTTCCTGCACTAGTTGTAAATACAGAGCTCAATGTGGAGGGAGGCTGGGGGGGGTCTGCATCTGCAAGGGAGAATTTGAAGGGATGGTGGGAGAGGGGACCAGGGGCTGGGGAAGGAGGGGACGTGGGGTTGAGCTCCCTCCAGCCATGTCCGCAGCAGCTTTGCCCCTTCTTCCATCCCCTGAGGTGCTTCAGGGCTGGGTCTCGCCTCTCGGCCCCAGCTCTAGGCAGAGGGGAGGCAGAAGGAAGGAACAGCCTCCTCCTGGCCGCCGTTCTCTCGGCGCTGCTAATGAACGCTAATGAGCAGCGCCTTCATTAAGGAGGGTCAGGGAAACTACATCCCCCAGCGTGCCCCGCGGGGGGCGCTACATCCGGGTCTTCCCGCCCTGCACCCACTCCCCCCTCCTCCCCTGGGGCTTTCCGAGCGGGCATTTCCTGCCTCAACCTAACCCCACGCTCATCGGCGCCGCGCTGAGTGACGGGAGCAATGCCCAATAGAAGGCGAGAATGGCGTAGCGCGGGCCAATAGGGCGGTGCGGGGCGGGCGGTGGCGGTGGTGGGCGGGCCGAGGCGCGGCTGCTCGCGGCTGGCGGCGGTGAAGATGGTAGGTGCCCCCCGCCCGAAATGGCGGCCCCCGGGGCCCGGCGCTGCCAGGGGAGCGCGGCCCGAGCGGCCCCGATGCTGCCGCCGCCGCTCCCCCGCGGCCGCGTCCCGCTGCCCCACCCAGCCCGGGCAGCGGGGACCCCGCGGCCCTGCGGGGCCCGCACCCTCCGGCGTCTCCGCCCCGGGGCCTCGGCGGGGGAGGGTGGCGGGGGAGGCCGCGGGGGTCCCGGGCTGGGCGCGCGGGGGCGGGGGGTGCCCCGCCCTGGGGAGCTTTGGGGTTGCTGCGCTGCGGGCCGGGAGCGCCCCAAGATGGCGGGGCTCCCCCCAGCCGGGGGCGGGCGGCTGAGGAAGGTGGGGGCACCTTGAGCCGGGGGCGCGGGGAGGAGAGGGGTCGGGCGGCGGGGCGGGGGATCCCCCTCCTGTTGTGCGGCACCGCAGGGTGCGGGCTGTGCCTCGACGCGGCCCGAGGGCGAGGGGCTGCCCTGGGGTCCCCCCACCCTCAGGGGCGGGTGCTGAGAGCGGCCGGGGCGCTGCCCGGGGGCGGCTGATTCCCCCACCCCCGAGGCTGGGGGGCGGGAGAGGGAACCGGGGACCTCCGAGTTGCGGGGTGTTGCCCCGGGCTGGGGCGGGGGGAGGATCTTCAGCCCTTTCCATGCCCACTGAGCAGCAACAGGCACTTGTTCGGTGCCCGAGCCTTCGGCCGCGGTTGTCGTAGCCAAGGCTTCCAGCCTCCCTCCCCCGCCCTTCGCAGTGACGTAATAATTTGGGGGGAGAGTTTTCCTCCCGAGCTCGGTAACTAAGGGGAGACCGGTGGGGTGCCCGCGCTCCCCGTGTACCGCTGCCCTGCCAGGCGTTGGTGGGTTCCCTCTAACCCAGGTCTGCCTGCGTGTGCCTCACGCTGGGACAGAGCCTTGCGTTCCGCGCCTGAGCCGGCCCTCGGCCCAGTTCCCCTCCAAAGCTGGGAACGGGACGTGGAGAAATGGGTTTGTTTTCCCCCCTTTCTGCTTGTAGGTGAGGACAGTTGTGCTCCCAGGAGACTGAGCGCCGTTGTTGACACAGGAACTGTAGATGCATCTTATCTCTACCTCGCTTCCCACATCGTAGAAGGAACTGGTGCCGGGGGTTGCGTAACGGCGCTTGTCTGGTTGGGTTTGGGGGGGTTTGCTTTTCCCCCGAGGAAACGAGGCCTCTGGGCACTGGTTTTCCACTTCCACACGTGAGGCGTCCCCAGCTCGGCCGGGCTGTGCTCTCCTTGGCTAGAGCAGCAGGGAGGTGGCGGGGGAACCCCTCCTGGCGTGGCTGTGCCCAGGGGGTGCGCCTGGTGCCGGGGGTGTGCAAACAGGGCGCTGACCGGCTGCGCAGTGTTTACCTGGCGCCCTCAGAGCTGGGGTTGGGATCGGTCGGGATCATTGCACTTGGAAGTGTTGTCTGGTTCTGAATACCCAGCAACATGACTCTGGGAGTTCCCTCGAGGGGCCCTTGCGGTGATCTCCGAGATGGTATCGGCGGAAAACGGCGGCAGCGTGTGCGTGGCAGGGTTGTCCTTAGCGGGGGACGGTCTGTCGCTGACGAACAGACTCTTCACTGGTTGAACTGGTGACAAGTGCTTAACGTGTGGTCTGTAGCCTAGGCTGGGGAAGCCTCTGGTTCTTACCCACTGATAATTTTAACAGTATTTTTGCAGCTTGCTCTGGGTGTAACTCGCTGTGCTGTAAAAAAAAGTCAGTGGGATCCCCTGGGAGAGCTGGGATCCCGCAGATCCCACTGCTTTCCAGGGAAGTGTGGGCTCTGCCAGACCAAATTCCCGCTGGGAGCAGGGAATTGTCTACTTGGAACCTCAGTGAGTCTGCAAATAGCCTCTAAGGGAGGAACTTGGGGTGAGCTGTAGCTCATCGAAGGGGTTCCTCATGTTTTGTGCTCCAAAACAAGAGCCCTTATTTCCCCTTCTTCTTCGTGGCCGTAAAGCCAAGCGCTCGCCCGGCTTTCGCCGCTCTGAAAGGAATCGAGGAGGTGTCTGTGTCTGCCTGTCTGGGGGTGGTGCAGCAGAGCAGGTCACGTTGTTGTAAAAATCTGCAAATTTGATGCCGCAGGAAGATGCTTTGGAACGTAACGGGGTATTTTTAAAGATCCCCTGTCGTTCTAAACACAGCAATAGAACCAGTTTGCTAACTGGCGCTGGCTGGGAATCGGTGGGAACAGGTGCAGAGCGGAACGTGCCGGGGCGGGCGTGGGGCCAGGAGAGCGACCGGGGCCCGGGTGCCGTGCAGGGGAGCGGGCGGTGGGCTCTGTCCTGGGGTTCTGGGGTGGGAGAAATGAGCCATTTGCCGTTTGAACCCAAAGCTGGTGTTTTAATGAGATGATTTCTAGATCCAGGTGGATTGGAAGGGTCGAGTGCGGAAACCGGACTGGCCGTGGAGTTTTAAGAACAGAAGCGCGAACATTTCCCGGTCTGGCAGAGCGGTGTTCGCCCTGGGGTCAGGTGCAGCGTGAGGCTTCAATTTAACCAGAACCGGCCTCTTCCAGCTCGGCGGTTCTGTAGCAGCGGTGGCTGTTTAGCTGTCGCTTCCAACACTGCAGTGAAACAACTCAACCCCTTCGCAGCTGCTGCTTCGCTGTCCGTTGACAATGGCTCAGGGCTAAGGTGGCCTGTCCCGGGCAGCGGGTCCCTCAGCGCTCGGTGTAACGGCCTCCGGGTCTCCACGGTGCCGGTAGCGGGTCTGGTGACATAGGAAGGATGTTTTGGGGGCCTCTGTGCTGCTGCTTGCACAGGGACATCTGGCACATCTGACCCGTTTTCTCTCCAGAAACATCGCTGAGCGTCCTCCTTTGCCTGTGCTGTGAGGAGAGGGGCTTCAGCATGAGCTGGTTCCTCTGACCCCACAGTGTCCTCCTCCTGCCCTCCTCCTTCACTCCCGAGAAGGAAATTCCTGCTTCGTGCTGCTATGAGTTAATGAAACGGCCAGGGCTCGGTGCAGAGCTGGGCCCAGGGCTCAGCGGGGCCGTGACCCGCGGCGTAGTTGGGAGTGGTGATTTAACCCCTTCCAGCAAAGCTCGGGGTGATGTTTCGTGACATCTCCGTGGCCTTGATGTGCGTGGTGACGTGAGCCCTTGGGGAAGCAGTGGGGCTGGGCCGGGCTGCTAAGCCTGCGATAAGGATTCGGCTTTCAAGGCCGCGTGGGCTTTCTCCGGGCTGTGAAGCGGCCTTGGTCTGTGATGAAGAATGTCAACTGGGAAAACCAAAGAGCAACTGGTTTGATATGGTCGTGTTCAAGGACTCGAGCTGTCGGTGTAGCTGTGGCAGTTTCTTGTCCGATGCCGTGATTCGTGCTGGTAAACGACTGAATTCTGGCCCCCTGCTCAGCGGTGGTCGTGTCCGTGGATCTCCCTGCGGTCAGAGCCCGCCCAGTCGGGCATGCACCTCTTAAATCGCCTGTGTGCCAAAAGAGGTTTAATTAGCAGCTTTCTAACCGAGTTACTGAACTTTGGGGAGGTAACGAGCCTCATGCAGAAGCTTGGCTTACTTCACAAAACCAGTTTGGGTGGGTTTCAGTATCCAGCATCTTGCTGGCTGGGCCTGGGCAGCATCCAGCGTCCTTCAGCTCCCACAGCTCTTTATCTTCATGACCCGAGCAGCTGCTTCGGGACAAGCGCAAAGAAACAACCACTGGACTGTCGCTCTCCCTCCTCACCTGCTCCTGTGCTTGTGTTTGTGTCTTTTTAGGCCGACTTTTTGAAAGGGTTACCAGTCTACAACAAAAGCAACTTCAGCAGATTCCATGCGGATTCTGTATGTAAAGCATCGGTAAGTGGTGCCGCATCCCGGGGCCGTGGGGAAGGTTTTCTTGTGTGGTGAGAGGGAAATAAACTTGAAATGTTTTGTTTCTTAAAAAAAACAAACGTGGTGACAGCTGATAGTTCCTGAGCTGAGACTGGCAAGGAAAGCTTCCTGCTCGCTCTGGTGAGGAATGTGTCCTCACACCGGCCAAACCACATCTGCGGTGCTTGCTTTATATATCCATCCTTTCACAGCAGTCTTATGTCCTGAAAAACACACGGGGAAAAAAAAAAAACCCACACAGATAAAGAAAAAGGTCCTTAAGATGCTGTATCCACGTGGCGTAGCGGGGCGTCCGCAGCCTGCGTTCGAGGAGGCAGCTGTGCTGGGGTTAAAACCCACTTCTTCTTGCTGCCTCTGTTCCGTAACTGTTGTCATTCTTCTACAGAACAGAAGACCCTCGGTGTATCTTCCCACGAGAGAATATCCCTCTGAACAAAGTAAGTCTGCCCCGCCAGAGTCTGCGAGGTTTAACTTCCTTCTGGTCTGCTGCTGCCATTCCGCCGCGTTTGGGCTCGGGGGAGGGGGTGCCATTGAGCTGCCACCCCGGGGTTAGCGCAGCACGGCCGCTTCGGGTCGGCCGCGCTCTTCCTCTCGATGTTCCTGCATAAAGTCCTGTCGTTCAAACGGACCAGGCTTAGCACGTCAGGTAATTACTGCACCCTGTACATCGTCGTTACCTCAGCGTGTTTCTCTCTCTGTTTTTTTTTGGCAGTCATAGTAACAGAAAAGACAAATATACTTTTGCGTTATTTACACCAGCAGTGGGACAAAAAGGTACGGTTGTGTTTTATTAATGTCTTGATTTGCTGGCTCGGGCTGAGCTGAATATTAATCACAATCAAAGTATTGAAGGTTAATTAAAAGAAAGCGCGAGCTGTGCTGCAGCATAAAAAGGTAGTGCAAGGAGGCTCTGCACAGCACTTCCTTAGGAAAAAGCAACTTTCTTTTCCCAGTAGAAGGGGCAGTAAATCAGTGTTCAGTCAGAACTTGGGTGCCTGCACTTACATCTCCCACTCAGGGCAGTTTTCCATTGTGACCTCAGCAAACTGGTCTCCCTGCACCTCGGCCGCTACAGCCAGGGCAGAGCTGCTCTTCCCTCCCAGGGCTGTGGGGAGACGAGAGATGAGCTCGTGCAGGATGAGAGGGCGCTAACAGGGCTGCCTAAGGACCCCGGGGACAAAATCCCAGCTCTCCTGTGAGGAGCGAACAAATTGGTGTGTTCCAGATAGAGTTAGAGACTGGGAAACTGGGATGCCTGGGCTGGGAGTGCTCAGAGCAAAGCGATGACTTGGGAGCGGAGCTGTTGAAGCAGTGAGTGTAACCCTGGGCAGAGCAGAGGTCGTGGAAAAACATGGAGAGGGGTAAAATTAAAAGCAGCCCTGAAGCTGAAAAAAGAGTATTTGTGAAGCTGGGAGATGGGGGAAGTTCAGGGGCTGACCCAGAGCTGTGGGGAAGAGGCTTTTACTTGTGTTTATGCAACACTGGAGATCTATAAATAAAAGGCACTGAGGCCAGTGGTGTTTTAATCCTGCCCTCACATTTGACGAACAATCTGGAAGCAGCACCTCTGGGGTTTGAGCAGAATCTGCTGCAGTTTGTTCCTTTGACAAACAGAAACTTGTTCTCCCAACTCTCGCTCCCCCCGGGGTCTGTGGCTCTGGGGAGTTTCACCGTGGCTTTCTCTGTCCAAACAGAATGCGGCAAAGAAGAGAGATCAAGAGCAAGTGGAGATAGAAGGTGAGAACTCGGCGCCACCACGGAAAATCGCTCGGACAGACAGCCAGGATATGAACGAGGACACTTAGACTCTTGGCTTTCTCCTCTACTACTTTGCAGGCGCTTCCTGTTTTGTCTCCAAGTGTGTAAATTTTGCCCCCTCGCCCCCATCTCTCACCCTCCACTACGCAGCCCAAACCACTTCTGACTTCATAGGAGCCAATGTATTTATTTTCTTTTTTTTTTTTTTTTCTTCCCTCTTCATTTTTTTATTTATGCCGTAAGACTTACGGAGCAGTGGTGGAACAATCCAGTAAACGATGTAGTATAACCTTAGCTCCTTTCTAAAAATACACACTGTCACTTTCACAGGTTTTGTTGAATCTGTTACTAATCAACCAGGTGTAGCTACAGGAGCCTGGCTCAGAGCCGGGGGTCACCCCAGAACTCTCCCACAACACCCACTGCCCAGTTCCTGTACCCACTGACGCGTCGCGAGCGGTGAAATGCTCTCTGGCAGTGCCCAGTCCAGCCCCAGGCGCGAGGCCTCGCTCTTTGTCTCGAACGTTCTGAAACTGGCACCGCACTAAAAAAAATCCCGGGTGCCGTTCGGGGTTCCGTTGGTCTTGGCGAAGGTGTCGTCAGCGTGACGCCTCAGTCGTGCTCTTTCGGGCTGCTCTGTGAGGGCCGCGCTCGCCTGGCAGCGGGCGGCGTCTCGCGCATCGGTGGTCACGGAGAACTCGAGTGAAAGGTGTCTTGCTTTTGTTGCTCTTCGATTCTAACCGGCGCTTGGTCTGGAACAGACTGATCCATGCCACTGCTCTGCTGGGATAAAGGGATCCTCGTCTCCTCTCGAGTGTTTGACCAGCAGCGTGTTCAAGCCACGGCTGATGGGCCGGAGCCGGGCCAGCCCCCGGCGGGCAGCGCTTGGCCGGGGGGGTCTGGGAGCACCTCGGTGCCCGGATCCCGTTCCTGGTCTCGACCACCGGCTCTGAGCAATGGTGCGTTGTGTTTTCCCACGATACCGGCGCGTCTGGAGCGGAGCCCAGGACTCGGAGTTGATCAAAACGTGAGCTTCCGTGGTCTCTGAGGAAGACCAATCTCTTGTGGACTGTGGCAGTTCAGTGCCTGTTAACCCTTCACCGGCTCTGGAAAGAGCTACGGCGGAGACGCGCGAGTCTGGGGGGATTGGGAGACTGAAAGGTAACGAGCGTCGTCACCCGGAGGGGACAGGAGAGGTGTAGCTTGGTGACGATGTCTCGTCTGCTGTCGCGTCGGGAGCCGACTGCTCACTGTGTTGGTTTAAACGGATGCATTGAGAGCTGCGGGTTTCTTCCCCCGACACCAGGAGATGGCACGAACGTGTTTCTAGGGATCCTGGATGGGCCTCGTTCCTCGTGGACACCAGCTTTGAGGGTTTCTGCTGCCCCCTCGACGGTGTCCCCATCCAGCCGGGGGGCTCCAGGCTTGGGGGCGAAGGGCGATGAACTGTTGCTGATGACTACGTTGTGAGGCAGAACCTTGGGAAGAGCAGGGCACGGCTGACGTCGCCATCTCAAACGTACTTCAGGCACCGAGTTTCTGACGCAGTGAGTGAATTTGACTTACACCGAGTAGTTCAGGACTTTGTATCTGCCTCAGATGCCATTTTTGCCGTGGCAGTAATCTCCAGATTACTGGAATGTCATTGAAAGCACCAACTGTGTTTGTGAAGATAAAATACCCCGAGTTTCCATGTGATTTGCTGGCGGTGGCAGGAGGGCTCCTCCCCGAGTTGCGCTGTCCTAAGTGCAAGAGGTTGACCGAAGACACCCTGGTGGCATCTGGCCTTGCAGGGATTGCCTGAAGCTGGAACTGAAGAACCCCTTGAAGATCTGCGAGATAGCAAGAGAGGAAACGTGTGGCTGGTGGTAAAGTGTGACCAGATTGTGCTCTTCGCAAAGCGTGAGAGCTGCGGCCGCGCAGCAGCCTGGGTGCAGTGCTCTGAAGCTGTAAAATGCTGTGTAATTCGTGATGGCCGCGGCGAGGTCTGGGCTTTGCTGGCTCCTCTGCCAGACCGAGCCGTGTACAATTAAAGAGAGTTGGCAGTTCCTTCCTGGTGTAAACCGCCGTCTGTGTTCCCTCTGGGTCTCGGTTGGTTCCGGGAGCTTTGGAAACATTTCGGATCCTTTTAGGAGGTCACACAAAGTTGCCTTTTTCAAGTAGTTCTGAAGCGATGGAGAAACGAGTCTGCAAAGCGACGTCACTTCAGCTGTCCAGCCGGTTGGGGTTTGTGGCGTCGGTTGTGTGGAAGCGCCGTGGATGTGCGACAGCCACTGCGAGCCTCCACACCCCCTCCCTCCCTCCCTCCCTCCCCCTCCTCCTCCGGCTCCCTGTCCGTGCCACTTCGATCCCTTGTCCACATCTGTTTAATCCGTGGTAAGTCCATCGCGTGTAAACGTTTGCGTGGAAGATCTCTTTTGCCTAACTCTGAGTTCCTGGTGCCTTAGTGCATTGAAAACAACATTTGAAAAACCCCAACCCCTGGGTTTTTTGCTGACCGTGCTGTTTGTACAATACCCAGCTCCTCTGACTCCCAGCTCGTGCCACAAAGTGACTGAGATTCCGTGACCCTCGGGTTTTTGTACGTGTCTGTAGCGGTGTTTTTATTGTTCCCGTTACCACTGTATACGAAAGGATTGTGGTTTTGTAATGAAGAGTCGAGATGCTTGTCAGAGATCAGAATATAGGGTTGGTTTTAGTTGAGTAGAGCATCTTTTCTCCAGCAGAAATGTTTTTCTTGCTATCAGGGGGCAGTGGGTCCATGTAGGAGCAGCCCCTCCCAGCACAGACCGCTGGAGCCCGTGCCCAAGGCGAGCAGTCGCGTGTGCAGTGTGGATGTGTCACAATAATCAAAAGTCAGGCGCTGCCTTTTTTCTAACATGAAAATGCCCCAGCGCCTGATGGGCAGGGGAACGAGAACCTTGGTTAGGTTAATTCTTGCTATCATGTAATCACTGCTGGGTTCAGTGGAAAAGGAGTTAACAAAAAATACTCCCTTGCGAGTTGAGAGTTGGGGAAATGTGGAGAGAAGGCCAGAGCTTAACGTGCTCTGTGAGCCCAGAGGTGCCTGCGGCCAAGCAGCGAGGCTCATTCTGTCCGAGGACGCTCAGTCGGGTAAGGTTGACACGTTCAGCTTTCAAGGTGTTAACTGTTCCTGTCCTCTGAGGTTTTCCGAGCCCCTAAGGATGCTCTGAGCGCAGCGCTGGCTGCTTGGAGCACAGCTCCCGGCTCCCGTCCACCCGGCAAACGCCGGGATGTGCAAAGTGCAGCAGAACCGGTGCCTGGCGGGTTTGGGTTTGTACAAAGCAAAGCTCACGGAGTTTGCAAGCGGGTTTTTGATGAGCCCTGAAACCAGACTTGGGTGTAAAGCCCAGGGAGCAGCAGGATGGGGATGCAGAGCTGCTCTGCTCCCCTCCGCCCGCTGCTGCGGCTGAGCTGGGTCTGTGCTCTGGGTCGCGGGAGCGTTTAGAAGTTCTTGGATGTGTTTTGCTCACAGGGTGTCTCCACGCGTTTTGCTGTCAGAGGACAAGCGTTGGGAACCCGTTAGAGCTGATCTGAGCTAAACCCGAGGTGTTTCCTCAGCCCCGGCGGTGTGCTGGTCTGGGTCCGCGGGGCGCGCGGCCGGGCGATGGTCAGGAGCTGGTTGCTGGGCTGTGATGAATCCAAAGGACGCGCTTAAGCCGGCCGATGGTTTCTGCCGCCCGGTGAACGTGCCGAGCTGTTGGTGACCTCCGTGGGGACGCGGTTGTGCGGGGTTCTACCAACAGCTCTGTGTGGGGAAGTTCAGGATGGAGTCAGCTGGAAAATGGGTTTCCTTCCTGCTCCAGCACGTGCCTTACGCAGCAGTTTGGTTGTTGGCGTTTGGGCTGTGCCCTGTGAGGCGAATCCTGAACGTGCTGGATGTTACTCTTAGAATTTTCACTCTGTACTAAGCAGTTACAACAGGGGGGACTTCAGAGCTGTTATTTGTGGGAAGCTCCCTGACACCGGCCTTAAGGGCAAAGACTGAGCAGGAATCTTGGACTTTTTTCTAACCCTGCTGCTGTTGGCTGTTGCCTCTGCCCCTTCCGTGGCCTGTCCGGCTGCTGCCGCCTTCACTCTTGACTTTCAGAATTTTATTTTTGTTTTTGTTTATTAAAAGACCTGCATGTCTGTAATGGGAAAGCTAAGTTGTTTTCTTGGGTTAATGGCATCAGACTGTCAGCAACACACTGACTGTGTCAATGTCAAGAAGGCATTGAGGGGCTGGAGCGTGACCAGATGGGCAATGGAGCTGGGGAAGGGGCTGGAGCACAAGGCTGGTGAGGAGCAGCTGAGGGCCCTGGGCTTGTTGAGCCTGGAGAGAAGGAGGCTCAGGGGAGACCTTCTGGCTCTGACAGCTCCTGACAGGAGGGTGGAGCCAGGGGGGTCGGGCTCTGCTCCCAAGGAACAAAGGACAGGAGAAGAGGAACCTGCCTCAAGTTGCCCCACGGGAGGTTGAGGTTGGAGCTGAGGAACAATTTCTTCAACTCCCCTGAGGGTTGTCCAGGGCTGTCCCAGGCTGCTGCTGATTTCTCTGCACTCCTGTTGCAGATATCCTCTGAGCTGGTCCCCAAGGCTCGAGTATTACCACGCTGGCAGCTCAGGGGAACACTTGGGAAGCTATGGCTCTGCTTGGGATCACGTTATGCTTCACAGGCAGCTGATGAGAAGGTTTCTCAGACAGAATCCCAGGGAGGTGGGAATTAGCCTTTAGCCTTTATCCTGTTTGCTCAAGTAAGCCCATCTGAAGGACTAGGATCCTGCTTTCCTTTCAGACTCTCCTCCCACACCAGGCTGAGCTGAAAGAACTGCAAGTCTATTCCACCCTGTGCCACCCAATTGCAGAGTGGACCTGAGATTTTCTTTTCTGAAGGTAAAAAGGAAAAAATGAACAGAAGCAAAGTCTGCAACACCAGGGAAGCTCCTGAGCAGCATTTGTGAAGATAAGTATTGCCAAGTGCTGTGTAAGCTATGATGCAAACCTTACTTTCTCAAGGGCTCAATACTTCTAAAGAAGAGGGATGATGGGATAAAGTATCAGTAAGGGCAGTTGGTCATCCTCTAAGAAGCCCCAAAATGTACTTGCTGGGAACCACTGAACAGTCACAGAATCACACTGGTTTGGGTTGGAAGGGACCCTTGAAGACCATCCAGTCCAACCTCTGACATTTATCTATGTGTATCATAAAACTATGAGTGTGAAGTCCTTGTAGAGGTTTCTGGGATGGAACCAAAGAGCATGCAAGAAACTGGGAGGATGCTGCTGATTTAAGCAGAAGCCCCTGATCCTCCTGCACATTTTTCTGCCTGGAGCCACTGGCACCACGGGGTCTCCTGACAGCCCTTCCCTGGGTGATCTCCTCACATGCAGGGCAGGTCCCAGGGCATGGGGGTGGGCAGGATGCAGCAGCAGGACACTGGAGCACCATTCACACACTCCTTGGGCTGCTGCCAGGCTCAGTGCCCACACACACATGGGGACACTGAGGCAGCTTGGCCGCAAGGCCACCAGCTCAGCTTGGCTCAGTTTTCACTGGAGATGTCAGAGATATGCAAGCAGGGTGATGCCCTCCTGAGAGCAAACAACTTGCTGTTCCTCTCCCCAGAGCAGCCTGGTGTCACCTCTCATCTGGGCTGAACCCTACCAAATTTCTAGCACCAACTGAAGGATGAAAGGGTGCTGGCCCTGCTCCACCTTCCACCAGACACTATGGCCCATCTGTTGAAGTCAGAACTTTGCCTTCACAGAACCCCAGCATGGTGGGGTGGGAAGGGCCCTCTGGAGATGCTCTGGTGCCACCCCCTGCTCCACCCAGCAGGGTCACCCAGAGCAGGAGGCCCAG